>JAKSZT010052198.1:3480324-3545495 GCA_026826555.1 Tolypeutes matacus | reverse complement strand
GTAAAATTAAAAAAAAAAAAAAAAAAAAAAAAATATATATATATATATATATATATATATATATACACACATAGAAGGCTCATGGGCTGCCAGGCTCTGTGTGCTGGTGAGCCGCCAGGCCCCGGGAGCCATGCAGCAAGATGATGACGTAACAGGAGAGAGATGCAGGGGAGAGACAAGACGAGATGCTCCGAAAGCTCTGAAAACCAGGAACTGAGGCGGCACAGGTGGCAGAACACCTCTCTCCTACATTGGAGGTCTCCAGGATTGAATCCTGGTGAAGACTGGAGGAGGAGGATGAGAAGAGATGGCAGGAAACAGACACAGAGAATTGCCCAGCGAATGGACACAAAACAGCAAATGGGGAAGGGGGGGGGGGTTAAAATGAATAAAGTAAATAAATAAATCTTAAAAAAAAAAAAAAGTAGCACCTATGGATGTTCCATATGTAATATTTTTGGAAGATCCATCAGTGACTTTGGTACATTCCACAGCCCCCATGTTAGCAAATTCTTTGGCATTTGCAGAGTGCCTGATTTTTGGATATAGCCAATGTCATCTGGAGTCAAGTGTAGACTATAGTATGATTGGGTGTTAATCTTGGGGATGCTGTTGGGAGGAAATGAGTCCACCTCTCAGTAATGGGGTGTATCCCTACTGGACTCACTCTAAGGATTAAATTCGATGTGCTGATGCACTCTGAAGCTTCTAGCAGTCTTTGGCACAAGTAGGTACTCAAAAGCTTTCATTTAATTGACTATAGTTTTAAATAAATGAAATGAGATCTCAGTAAAAGGTCTTAAGGTTGAGAAAATTATGCAATAGACACAAGAATGAAGCAGTAAATGGGGGCAGATGTGATAATAGAATCTTTGATGTTGGCAGAAAGGCAAACTGGAAAATATTCATCCTTCAGAAGTTCAAATCCACCCACACTGGAAATTGTCACAAATGTTCTCTTGCTCAGGAATAAAGTATACTCTAACTTGTACAGCTTGTCTTGTTCTTTTAAGCTTATAATAGAAAGAGGTCAAGGGGCAAAGAGAGGACGACTTATAGTTCTAACAAAACTAGGCTGAAATATATTAGAACTGAACTGGGCCAAAAATGCTGAACTGATTCAGACACTGAAACAATGAGAATCTATGTGGCTCAGATTTTGAAGAGTCTAGAAAAAAAACCACTGTCCCTTTGATACTCTAAAGTTCTATCAGGAAAATTTCTTAGCTTTGAAATATTGTAGATCCATTTTGATGGACTGGGCAATTTCTCCTCCTCTCAGTTGCGTTGCTTGGCTTGTGATAAGAAAACATTCTGCATTAATGTCAGTAACAAAACACAGCATAATTGCATCTACATTGTGATAGCTTCCTTTCTAGTCCCGTAAATTATTGGTTGTTGCTTTGCAAGAAAACATGGCATTGTAGGCATTTCTCAAAGGTGAATTTTTACAGATTGATGGTCCCCATAGCTGTCTGCCATAGGCTGAATTGTGTCCTCTCCACTCCCCCCCCCAAAAAAAAAGCTCTGTTGACGTTCTCATCCCCAGTAACTCTGAATGTGACCTTATTTGGAAATAGGGTTTTTGCAAATGTCTCTTAATCCAATGTGACTGGTGTCCTTAGAAGAAGAGGAAATTTGGACACAGATAGGTAGGCTAGAGAGGGTAGAATGACAATGCAACAATTGAGGCAGAGAATGCCACGGATGACTGCAAACCACCACCAGAAGCCAGGAGTGGGGCATGGACCAGGTTCAGCCCTACAAATTGCAGAGGGAGTACAACCCTGCCAACACCTTAATTGTGGACTTCTAGGCTCCAGAACTCTGAAACAATAAATGTCTCTTGTTTTAAGCCACCCAAGTTAGCTGTACTTTGTTACGGCAGCCCTAGGAAACTAAGACAATGCCAAATCTTATCCCCTGGGTCCTGGGAATATGTTCTTTTATATGGAAAAGGGACTTGACAGATGTGATTAAAGTTAAGGACCTTCAGAGGAGGAATTAGCCTGGATCATCCAGGTGGCTCCAACCTAATCACAGGAGTCCTTAAAAAGCAGAGAACCTTTCCCATCTGAAGTCAAGTCAGAGGAAGATGTGACTACACGAAAAGCATCAGAGAGCTGTGACTTGATGACTCGACCCACTATTATTGGTTTTGAAGATGAAAGAAAGAACCACAACCAAAGGATGTGAGTAGCCCCTAGACGATAAAAATGGCAAGGAAATGGATTATCCCCTAGAGGCTCCAAAAGCCTCACAGACCTGCTGACATCTCAATTTTAGCCGGGCAAAATCCATGCCAGACTTCTTACCTATAGAACTGTAAGATAATAAATTTGTGCTGTTTTAATCCACTATGTTTGTGGTAATTTGTTCCAGAAGAAATAGAAAACTATCACCACTAATATCAAATGTTTGTTCTCCGCTTTGTTTACATGTCTTTCTTTGTGCACTCTTAACTTGACTTTTGATGTCAAATAATAGCATCTTCTTTTAAAGACATCTTACATGGCAATTAAAATCAACCCATATAATATCAACAATGCATGTATTTCAGTTGAGTTAGCTGCAGTACAAACAGCTATGACAAAGTCCACATATGCTCAGGCCAAGCCAAACACATTACAGCTGCCCCCTCACTAACAGTGACTGTAGGATGCCCCTGATTGAAGGACACACCCCAGTTTCAGAAAAGTTAAAATGTTGATGAATCTTGGAAACATTATGCTGAGTGAAATAAGACAGGCACAAAAGGACAATTACTGTATGATTCCATTTATATGAAATGTCTAGAATAAGCAATTTCATAGAGATAGAAAGCAGATTAGAGAAGGTTACCCAGGGCTGGGAGGAGGGGGAATGGGGAGTTATTGAGTTTCTCTTAGAGGTGATGAAGTTTTGGTAGTCCACGGTACTGATGGTAGCACACCACTGTGAATGTAATTAACACCACAAAGTGTATGCAAAAATGGTTAAAATGGCCTATGTTGGGAAGCTCAACCAGCTTCCCAACTGATTGGCTGTGGCTCAATCAGTAGGGCTCCCGTTTACCATATGGCAGGCCCCTGGTTCAGTTCCTGGGACCTCCTGGTGAAGGCAAGCCCGCCCACAGTGCGGCGCGGTGAGCTGACACAGCAGGACCACCCAGCAAGGGGAGACAAGCAGACACAGAAAAACGTACAGCAAATGGACACAGCGAGCACAAGCAGCAAGGGGGGATAAATGAATAAATAAATAAAAATAAAAATAAAAATAAAAGGCCTATGTTATGTTATATAGATGTTAGTACCATAATAATATTTCTGAAAATGTAAACAAGTAGAATTTATGAATTATGGAAGATAGGAAGATAAGATTGTGCTCTCCAGTTCTCCACAATGCCCACCACTCCCCATCAGCTACCTTTATTCACTGGCATTACTTGCCTGGCTCCTGGGGTCCCTGGCTTAACCTCTCAGTTTTGTAGATGGGAAAATGATTCTCACTCCCTAGCTTCATCATAAGGAGGAAACACATTATAAATATGGAGAGCTTTGAACATTGCAGGGGGTTATTTAGATGATCAAGATGCTTCTGGTCACCAGATTTGAATCTTTGGCACTCTTTTTCTTTGCTATGGCCCCCTCAATCCCTGTCCAGTAAGTCCTCAGAGCTTTCTTTCCTTCTTTTCCATTTCCATTGTCCCCATGCTGATGCTCAATTATTCTAATAGCCTCCTAATGGTTCTAACCCTGGTTGTTGTTTCTATTCTCCTTCAGTCTCCCTTATAAACACGTGGCTAATTTTTCTAAAATAAAGTCTAACTTAAGTCTGTCTTTCTTAGCAGGCAACACTAAAACTTTAGTGCTTCCAGATTTTTACTGAAAGAGCACAAACCCCTTAGCCTGGTTTTCAAAGTCCATAACAGTGTTCCTCTCTACAAAAACATACCCTAGACCCAATGTGTCTTTATTGTCCTGATCTTACTTTACTCCTCGATGCACATCTAAACCCTAAGATTTCATTAGAATTGAGCTCACCCCTGTATTGACAATTTGCTGATACATTTCGCTTCATCTGAGACATCTTTCTCTTATGCCAAATCCCAAAATCCCACCCACCTTTCAAGGAAGGGTCTGGCAGAGTTTTCCACCTCTCCTAAGTATGCACTTGGCAGCCACTCTAGATTAAGTCATATACATTGTTTGAATTATTCCTTTGGGCAATTGATTTTGCTCTTTATCTCTATCTAATTGATGTGTATAAATCAAGGGTTTTCCTCCAATCAAATTTCAAGCTCTTTGGTATAGTGACATTTACTGTGCTTTTGGGGGTTAAAATTCCATCCTTGTCACTCCCTTGCTGTGTGGCATTGGGCAAGTCACTCAATCTCTATGAGCCTCAGTTTCCTTCTCTGTAAAATGAAGATAATGTATGAGAAGGGGCCTAAGTGCCTAAACCATACTAAGTTCTCATTAAATGTTTATTTGAATAGTATTCTGCTATGAGCTACAATCCCATCCCCATTATTTTGTCCACAAATGCATAAAGGCTCCTGATGAGACTCATGATTTTGGTGTAATTCTAACCTTTGGAATGGCTTGTCGTTTGCACAACTACCACAACAAATGATATGTTTGGCCAGAGGACAGACACTGCCACAGCCTGGGGCTTTGTTAATGAGGTATTGAAGGAAAATACTACCACCTTTTGATTCTGAACCTCATTTATTTTCTACCTACAGTAACACCTGCCTCCTTAAACAAGGGTTTAATGAGACTCAAATGAGATAAAGTATGTGAAAGTGTTTTATATGTATTATAAAGCACTATTAACTTATGTTATTATTCTTCCAATGTCCTTTTTTACAACTTTGTTTTAATTAAATTGCTTTTCCAACTGCAATAAAAGAGCCTACAAACAACTGTCAAATATCTCTTTCCCAACAAATGTTATGGACAGGTCACAATGAAGAGATACAAAGATGTAATACGCCCCCCCCCGCTCAAAAACCTTTATATTATCCTTTTTTCCTTCTCACCTTTCACCTTAAGTCATCCTGTTTATCAACTGAACATTTTACATGTCTGCACATGAGACAGGATGGGGTGGGGATAGAAGCTGAGCAGATGACGCTGAAGGAGACTCATTTGTGTGAATAACTCAGTTGTACCATGTGAACCACAAGGACTGTATTTGTAGTTCAGTGAGTCTTCTAGAGATGAAAAGTCTGGAGGCAGAAGAAAACCACCGAAGGGTATTCTTTAAAAAAAAAAAAAGTATACCTACTGAAACCTCTGACCACATATCATTATGACTCACAATAAAATGGTCTCTGGTGATTCACTGCTACTTATTTTTTTAAGCATGATAATTATCTTTTCTGTTTAAATTGAGCTTTTCTTATTTCCAAAAACAATTTTTTTAGACCCTTGGGGCTCTGTTGGATGTTTAGTCCACTGTTTAATGTAAATAAGATGAACTAGTATGAGCCTTTTAAGTCTAACATGAGAGTTGGTTGCACTTTTGTAAATACAGGGTGTATTTTGAGTTTCCATTCTAGATCACTTTTTGAAAGAATAAAACACTTTTTAAAAAAATTACAAGTTAGCTACAAAATGGAACTTTTAAAGGTAATTTATTAAAATGCAATATCAATTTCAAATATTGAGCAATTGAAGATAGGTAAAGGAAGAGAGGGAGGGAGGGAAAAGTCAGAGGTATTTTCACTGTCTTTTCTTCAACAAGCATTAGCCTATTTCAAAACCAATATCAATTTCATCCTAAGTGAGTTTTGACATGTGCAAGATTACGGTTTTATTTTATGTGAAAAATGGCCTGGCCTAAGGCAGAGACTCTTCTCCTGAGATATTACCCACTTCAACCATTCTCACTACTGCATTTGTTCTTCAATGTGTGAATTCATCTGATAGGTACATGCAACTGAATTCTCCATTTAATGATTGAGCCTATGTTTTAAAATGCCTGATAATTTCCAAATGAGGAAATAACCTGAAATTCTCTACAAGAATAGCAAAGCATAGCCTCATAGCCTCCAAGCACTAGGGTGCCACATGGACATGGTCCTTATTCTCCTTTTAAAATTGGACACATCCAGCATGATACTTGGCACATCATAGATTGTTGTTGTTCAATATGTTCTTGTGGAATTGCAATGAAGTCATAGAAAATAATCCAAATTGAGAGAGGAAGTGTGCCTTTTGGTAATCCCACCGGGCCTGGAGGAAGAAAAACTGAACTTTTCCTAAATTTCTCCAGTTATTTAGCACTGCTACTAATTTACATTCTGCACTTAGCTAAGTCAATTCCTCCCTCTGACTGCTTTTCCACTGCTCGTTGTTTAACAACTAACTCTTTCTTGAATATGTAATAAGACTGTCTTATCTGACTTTAAACAATTATGAATATATTCTTAGCACCCACCAACCTGAACAGGGATACATAGTCAGAGTTTCGATGTTATGAATGCATTCAAAGGCTGCTGTTTAAGCATATTAAAGTGCTAAAACAAGACTTATGCCAAATACCTACTCACAGAATTCCATAACATTTTAGAAAAACACCTGGTCATGTTCTCACGTATGTCTGGAACATATTTAAAGGAAAGTGACCCAGTCACTTGGGACATAATCATGTTCTGAGAATTTATTCTAGATCTGACCCTAATTATGACTTTTTGTCTTTTTATTTTCTCTTAAATCTCTGTATTTATAGAAAACTACTGAGATGACAATTGACTGATCCCCCGCTAATAAGAAATATATGTTTTTAATACAGAAGTTTTTCAATTGTCTTGTATCATTTAATCAAGCCAATGAACTGGTAAGCTTGGTATATTACCGACTTATTATTTAGATAATGTAACCGAGCAGAGGACCAGGCCATAGAAAAGACATAAATTAGTTGAATATATATGTGGGGCCCATGCTCATGAGTAATGTGGATGCGCCTCAAAGGAATCCCACATTTAAGAAAGAAATTCAAAGGAGACTCGTAGTTCTAACTATCAATGGATGCCGTCAACATTGTGCAATGAGCCATATGCAGTTTATGCACATCTATTCATTCTATTTAGTAAACACTAATATTAGCGCTCAGTAAGTGTTGAACACTGTCCTGATAGCATTACATTGAACTCTTTTAATCCTCCTAACAAATTTTGAGAACAGTATGATTATGGTTCCCATTTTACAGATAAGGAAGCTGAGACACAGAGACGTTAAATAACTCTCCTAAGGTCTACACAGCAAATAAATGAAGGAGCTGGAATTCAAACCCTGGCACTCTGGATTTTAAGTTTCTGAAGAGCAAGGATTGTTTGCAACAACCTTGTACTCCTGACGTAACTAACACAAAGCATTGTATTTAAAGGCCTTTACTAAGTATTTGCTGAATAGGCTTATGACACCAGTAGAAATTTTTGTGGTCATTAAAATTGAGTGAGCCTTACTTTTTAAGCCACGCAAGTTGGCCACGGTCTCCAAAGTAAACTAAAGCTGCTGCTGCTTTTAATTGATGTTTATTGTGGCAATCAGAGCTCTAGTGAACTAAACAAACTGGAAACACCGCCACACCTTGTTCTGCAACTTAGAAACTGGGTAACATTGAGCGGCTTAGCAATCTCTCTAGACTCCACTTTCATCAGTAAAACAGGAATATTCATACCCTGAGAAAGAAGCTGTAAGAATGAGATATAGTAGAGCAAAGCACTGAAAAAAGTCATAGACAGTATTCAAGTGATTAATACTAATAATAGTTATTATTCGTCTCCTCAGCCCCAAAGCACACCTCTAGCTGATGGAACCCAGCCTGCCTGGTACTCCCTGATACTTTTCTCTCCTCTGCTAATTAGGGGTAAATTAAGTGACATCCCTCTAAAACCATCATATTTTCAATACACTCCTTTTTTAAGTTCTGTTTTTAAGCCTGATTGTGAAAATAATTTCACGATGTTCCAGGAGAACAAAGCAATTTGGTGTTTCTGATTAAGGAGCTCCTCTGAGGCGACATTGGGATTAAATTCACCCTGGAAAGCAGATGTTACTATATCAAAACCACAAAATGTTATCAGGGCGTTTCCCTCAGAAAACACTTACTGGCAAAAACTTCTGACAATTACCATAAAAAAATTAACATTTTTCTCTTTATAAGAGTTTAAATTAGAAAATTTAGAAACTACAATGAAGAAAGGAGTAAAATTAAAATCTCCAGATACTCTATCACTGAGAAAAGCACAGGTCTCAGAAAGAGAGGGAAACATTCCAAAATGTAGGCAATATCTGTAACTTGCCTTTTACTTCTCCAATAGATATTTTTCATATCATTAAGTATTCTTGTGCAACATCAGTTTCAAAAGTTCTGTGGAATTCTATTGTATGGACAAACAATAATTCAGTTTACTGAAGAGTTGGTTATTTGCAATTTTTTGGTATCATAAACAGTGCTTATAATGAATATTTCCATGCACAGATATATCTAAAATCTTGGAATACAATTCTGGGGGTGGACTCACATGATCCAAGGGTTTAAATACTTTTAAATACTTTAATACTTGCCAAAGTACTGCTGGCAGTGAGGGAACCTTGCCAATGCTAAAACAAATCTTTGTGTATTTGTTGTTCTTTTTGAAAAAGTGGTATCTTGTTGGATTTTAAAAATCTGTGTATCTTTGGTTATTCATGATTCCTTAATTTTAAAATATATCCATCTGTACTTATTTTCTTCTTTGATGAAATACCTATCCATGTTATTCTTCACCCTCTTATTGGGCATCTTTAACTATTTATTTCTGCATACAATTTATTAGTACTCCTTTGTTATATATGTAACAATATTTTTATCAGTCTTTTTCTTTCTATTTTTAATTTTTGAGATTTTTAATACCAAGGTTTTAATATTTATGTAATTTAATCGGCTGCCTTGGACATTAAAATGAGAAATTCTCACTCTATCCAAAGATTGTAAAATTAATAATCTTTGAAATGTAAAGATTTTAGTTTTCAATTTAAAAAAATATATCTTTGGTGAAATGAGATTAGTGGTTGTGTAGGTCTGAGGAAGGAATGCTAAGGGGTATGGAGTCTTTCTTTCTGGGGTAATGAAATTGTTCTAAAATTTTTTAGATGATGACTGTACAACTTTGTGATTATATTAAAACCCATTGACTATATACTTTGGATAGAATAGCCAGAAACAGTAGCTATGTACAGTGGGGGAAGCATAGAGAGACTGAGAGGTGAGGAATTTTCATGTTGGTCTATTTTTTTGTTTATTATTACTATTATTATTATTATTATTATGGAAATAATGAAAATGCTCTAATAATGATTGAAGTGATGAATGCACGACTATGTGATTATACCAAATACTGCTGATTGTACACTTTGGATGAATTGTATGCTTTCTTAATATGTATCAATAAAATTGATTTGTTAAAAAAATAAATACATATATATCTTTGAAATATATTTTTGTGCAATGCTTGAGGTAGGAATACACACATACATAGAGGCAGATATATAGAAGGATATATAGAGAGAGTATATATGTATATATATATATATATTCCCTCAAATGATTAACCATTTGTTGAATAACTATCCTTTTCCCCACTGATTTGAAGTGCCACTTTATTCACATACCACATTCTTACTTCAAATTGTATCTACTTACAGAATTTTTGTAGTTTAATTTTAATTGTAATAGCTTTTTATTGCCTTTTAAAAATTCATAGGACAAATCTCTCCAAGTGCTGTTCACTTTCTAATATTTCTAAGCCAGTCGCATTTAGTTTTTCTTCTAAATAAGTCTAAAAATCATTTTGATATGTACTTTTTACAGCTTAATATCCATAATTTGTCCATTAGTGATCTAATAATGCTTGTTCTTCCATGAGGCCTTTAACATTGCAATTAGTTGGTAGAAGGAAGCAAGGTTGTAAATTAAGGAACATGATACCGGAAAAAACTCTGACTTACTTTCTTAATGTCTTTAATTCTATGATAGAGTCTTTTAGATAAAGATTTACCGAAAACAAGAAGTTGAACTCATCTCTCGTTAGTCATAAAATATTGTTGCTTTTACCCAGAATATTTATAAAAGTTTGACCTGTGTGATTCAGTCCAGAGTCATGTTTTGTTTAAAATAATGCAGGTTGTGAACTAAGCACAGTTTTTTTTTTGTTTTTTTTTTAAGATTTATTTATTTATTTATTTATTTATTTATTTATTTATTCATTTATCCCCCCTTGCTGCTTGTGCTCGCTGGGTCAGCTAACCACGCCGTGCGGGCGGGCTTGCCTTCACCAGGAGGCCCTTAAGCACAGTTTTTATACTCATAAATCATGGAAAGGACATATAGGTTCTATACTTCCTTCCCAGTCCAGATCACATTTTCTCTCTTCTATGAGGCTTCTCCATTCTCTCCATGCTTTTGTGTCCTCTCTTTCTCTGAGATTAGACTGTCCCTTGGCAACTGCCTTTTATTGTTGGATGTGTCTGTATGTGTATGTGCAGCTGTGTGTGCATTTGGTGCTGTGTGTATCCAGTCTCTCTAGGGCAGATTGCAAACACCCTACCAGCATCGTACATAAACAAGACACACCTTTGAAAGGTTATTTCCAATCCTGTGAGTCCATGTTTTTGTTTTGTTTCCACCAAGATTATGCTATCAATTTACATGTAGTCATAATTTCTTTGTAGTCTGAAACTGGTCTTTAATTATTAGAATACTTTTTTGATTCAAAATATCATAGCTTTTATAATCAATCAGCATTAATTGGCATTGTATTAGTCTAAATCATATAGGAATTTTTACTATGGCAGTATTTTTTTTAGTGACTTCTAGGAAAAAACTGTGGAATAAAGCAAGACCACAGAATCTCCCTTCCAATGCAACCAAACTAGGAAGAGTGAACACACTTGGGCCATAAAATTAGAAAAGCATCAATAAGGACAGAGAAAGAAGATTTTGGTGGGGCACAGCAACATTCTATAGCTTCTAATTCTTGCCCAGACACAAACAGTAAGGGGGAAAAAAGAAGAGCTAAAAATTTTGTAGAGTAGGCTGACTAATGGCAGCTCTGGAAAAGGTCAAGGAAAACTCTTCAAGAGTAGAAGTGCCTAAGATTAACTTAGAACATTGACTAAGGTCATTACTTACCATCTTATGGGTGCTGTGCTGCCTTGGGGTACTGAGCCCAAACCCCCTCATCTTCTTTTCATTATGCTATAGAAAAAGTGAATTGAAAGCATAAAACTGCCACCCAACAGTAGCTCAGAGTGGAAAGAACAAATAGGTTGCAAAGATAAATGGGAAGAAAACACTCACACTATATTATAGAAGGTCGTGCTTGAATTAAGCTGTCCATGTTAAGCATGAACAAGAGGAAAAGAAATGCCATGCCAACTAGACAAACATACAAGAAAGAGAGAGAGAGGGAGGGAGAGAGAGGGAGAGAAAAGAAAGAGATGAGAGAAAGAAAAGAGGGCAGGACAGTCAGAAGGAGGGAAATAATTTTTAAACAAAATTAGGTGAAGAACCTAGTTTGGAAGAAAAAATAATAAAGAATCAGAAGATTCCACAAGAGTATTTTATTGTGTAAAAGAATATAATAGATCTATAAATGTAATTTTAAAAGGTACAGAAAGCCAAGCTAATTAACAGCAGAATGAGATCATAAAGGGATTCTAGAGCAGGGGTCCACAAACAGCAGCTTTTGTATGGATCGTGACTGCAACCTAAGATTGGTTTTTACATTTTTAAGGGGTTGTGAACAAAAAAAAATGAAGAAGAAAATGTTATAGAGACCACCAATGACTCACAAACCTTAAAATATTTACTATCTGACCCTTTACAGAAAAAGTATGCTGACCCCTGCTCTAGAGCAATGAAATAAATTGAGAACCAAAATTTTACCATTACAGATTTAAGAATATCTATAGGTCACAAGGAGCTGAATGTAAATATGTATATATATGTATACATATATACACACACATATATCTGAATGTTGAATTAATTAATATTTGAATTTTTAAAGTTTGAAATATTCATTGTGAATCCAAAAGAAAAAAATTAAAATAATTAGAGAAATAATCAGAGGATAAAGATAACCTAACATATAGATAATTTGGTCCTTGAAATAGTATCTCAATAAACTTAATAAAAAGTTATTTTAAGATTTTTTTTTGTTTTTTTTTTTTTTGTTTTTTTTTCTGAAATGAATTTACAGTTGATTCTACAGGTCAAATGGATACACTGTATAATAAGAAAGATCAATGAAATCTGTCAACATTGGGTCATATCTTGGTTAAGTTGTGGAACTTCAAGGACAAAGAAAGAATTCTCCAAGAATCCAGGCAGAAAAGGGAAGTCTTACCTAATGGGAGAGTGTTGGGGTGTATCAGTCAGGCCTCGAGTATCTTCAGAGCAATATTCAATCCTATAAAGCAGAAGAATGCTTATATGCTTCAAAGGAGAAGAATTATGTCTCAAGAATATAGTTCCCTGCCAGTTTAACAATTCAAATATATAGGTACAGGTATTCTCCAATGTAAAAGCATTCAGGGACTAGAGCCCTTCTTGGAAACTTCCTTTAACAATGAAATCTAACCAACTTAGAGCTGAGTCAAAACTTAAGTTCTCAACTATAGAGAAAGTATGGAAAAAGACATAATGATCATGAACTCCAATTAAATACAAAATTAAGACTAAACAGGCAGTGGATATAGCTTAAGTGATTGAGTACCTGTTTCCCATGTACAAGGTCCCAGGTTCTATCCCCCCAGTACCTCCTAAAAACAAACAAAGGAATGAAAAAAAACCAACTTTCATTGGAGAGCAGGTGTAGCTCAGTGGTTGAGAGCCTGCTTACCAGGTATGAGGTCCTGGGTTCAATCCCTGGTACCTCCTAAAAACAATAAAAATAATAAAAGTAAAAAGACTGAATAATTTGGAAGTCTGTAATGTCAGAATAAGATGCAAATGCTATAATTGCCAATAAAGTAATAATATAAGTCGAAAAAGGGAGAGGGGTGGGAGAGATGAGAGTAGAGGAGATGAAAGTATGAGTTCTATACAGTTCATTACATGAAGTGAGTTCACACCTTATCTAAAATTGAAGAATATGGTTTTAAAAAAATGATTCCAACCTCATTTCTTAACCAGTCTTGTGGTGGCCAAACATTTCTCTGAAATTCAGTAATTCCTTCTGTTTCACTGTAGTTTTTTTTTCTTCCTTGTTTTAATTGTGGGTCAAATCAAATATAACATTTCTATTTTGAAAGGAGTGTGTATAGCATGACCTCATTCATTCTTATTAAAGTATTTATTTATGTTCTATCTCTTAGTTCATACAACTGCCAATTCATTTGTCTATCTACTCTTCATTGTAAATAAACCTAAAGAGAAATGCCTGAAATGACGTGATGTGAGACAATGTAAGAGACTGTTACTTTCTCCTTGGCACTTTTCTCTATTGCCAACAATTCATACGCTTATATATAGTTTTTATTATGAAACCAATAAAGCCATTACTTTTTAATGCAAGTAATCATCTTCAATACATGTAATCAATGATATTTGATCTCTGGTATTGAAAACATAGGAGAAAATGCCATGAGCACCTCAATGCCCTGATTTAACATATTTGGTCCAGAGCTGCCTCTGAATCAGCCTTCGCATTGCTCTCACTCGTCACTTCCTGAAGGCTGCTTTAGACTGGTACAAGAGCTGCCTTTTCTTTTTTAAACATCTAGGGGCACCTGTTCTTTGAAGTGGGTGTCAGCTGCAGATGTAACACCCACTATCACGTGGTATCTGTTTTTAGTTAGTGGAAAATGCTGCAATACTTTACTTACCACCCCGCTTGAAAATCCACAAACTTCAAAACTTCCCACAAGGGATAATTGCTTTTTTCACTCAAAGTCATTCTCTCTTGTTTATATCAGAATCTGTCTTTTTAGAATTTTCAAGGCATTGCTTTAAGTCTCCACTAATTTAAATGGAAATAAACATAATAAACTATTTTTTTTTAATCATGATACATGCCAATTGTCAGACTGGAAATATCAAAAATTCCTGCCAGCCTTCTGTTTGGAAAGTCAAATGAATGAACAATTAAATGGCCGCCAGCAGCAAGTAGGAACATCCCCCAGAACAGATATTACAGGTCAATTAATAGGACAAATACAATTTTTCTATTAGAATTCCATCAAGTTTTTCTAGTTAGTATCAATTGTATTTTTACTCTGAACAAACCAAAGTATAAATTATGAATATGTATCACATTCATCCAAAAATGTTTCCGAGATTTACACCAAGAAATTAGTATCATGAAATATTGCTAGATCACTTATTTCTGCTTCCAAGACTGCTGTAACTACCTGAAAGAAGAAACAAGTACTGTTATTTAGAGTAGATGATGGAAAAACCCAGAGAATTCCTTAGTGACCTGGCTCTTCAAAACCTCTCTGTCATCTCAAATCTATGATGTTCTGTTCTTTCAGAACTGTAATGAGAAACTATGGTGTGCTCTCAGGGTTGGCTACGTGATTTGTGAAGCCCTGGGCAAAAACGACAATGCAGGGCCCTGGTTCAAAAATTATTAAGAATTTCGAGATGGCTAGAGCAGAGCATTAAACTGAGCATGGGCCTTGTGCACCCGCCCAGTTAGGAAGCCATGGCATTAGTGAGCGTGCACTTGCTTGTGATCAGCCTTAAAGATTTCTGAGTTCTCAACTGCAGATACTGATTCTTGAATCTGCCTCCATTTCCACCTTAATTGAACCATCTTCTCTATGATGATATGACCTGTGGTGTCACCAGTCAAAATTGGTGGTTGCCATACTGTGAAATATGTGAAATATTGTGAAACTCCTGTAATGGCGAAGAGTAATCAACATCTGGAGGCCAATGTCTGCTGAGCTTTTTTATGCTCTCTATAACCTAACTTCAGAAAAAAACACTAAAAATATTAAACACTTGACCACCCACCTGCTCACCCATACATTGAGAGAGTAATCCTGGCTAGCAACCCCACTTCTAATGCTCTCTGCAACAAGCTGCTGTAGGATGTGCCAACTGGACATAGTGTATATGAAAGTACAAGAAGGCAGACTGAGGAAGGAAGACAAAGATTTGGCCAACCTAATAATCATTGCTTTTCATTTTTCTTCCCTTTCTTTGAATTTCCTTTTCTTTTTTATTTTCTTTCCTTTTTTTTTTTTTTTTTTTTTGAAATTGTACCAGAAAGAACTCTAATATAACTTGTATGATAGTTGTTCAGATACAGAAAGTATTCAATTAATTAGTTATTTAAAAACCTATGTTAATTTATGCCAGATAACTCGTGCAGAGGAAAAAAAATAAAAGACCAGTAATGACATAAAATGCACATTGGCATAAACAGCAGAATATACTCAGTTTGGGCCACAAAAGTCAGATAGGGGATTTGCTTGAGCCCTAGGAGGCTAAGCCCATAGGACAGGGGGCATGATGGTGAGTAAACTGGTTTCGCTTTTGCAAGACAGTTAGAGTAGGGTGACTGTGGAAAGTCAACTGGGGAATCAGGAGAGAGAACATTGAAGTATTGAAGACGTCATAATTGTTGTTCCCTCCCATGGGCTCAAGAACAAGAAGCATCTCTGCTGGAAGAGCCACATCTCTGCTGAGCAGAGAGAGAACAACCTCAGATTCCTAAGGTGCAGAATGAAGAAATGGAAAAGTCAACTCAAATCCTCTCCTCTCTCCGTGATAAGACAGCAGATAAGTTTAAAGTGTGTGCCCCTGAGACAGATGGTTTTCTGTTCTTTATCATTCTACTAAAGGCAGAGAAGTAGAAGAATCATCTCCACTGCTCTGGAAGAAAGCACCTGCTGCGGCAATGAAGAAGTGCAGTTTTTGTCCATAACAAGCTGGGCACCACGGGCAGCAGAGTTGGCGAAGGGGAAAGGAGCAGCCCCGGAGAGCCTTGAGGGAATGCTGTGTCTCTGCTGCCAGGCAGCGGCCACTGCTCAGGTCTAGGAGACCTCAGGTGACCCTTCAAAGACGTCAACTGAAGGAAGGGATATGGGCCATGGATTAGCCAGAACAGTAGCAGTGGGAGAAGAAGGCCATTGTCTCACCACTGTCCAGGATTTGTAGAGGGACACAGATATTTGGGGTATGGCACTCTCCTATGTCGTTTGCAAAATGTGGGTTAAGGGAAAATTGCCCCTTGCTCAGAATGACTAAGGCATCACATTTAGGTTGAATATCAAAGCTTGCCAGGAAAGAGAACAACGCTTCTGGGTTTGGGACCCAACTGTTCAAGAAGTTAACAGAAGGAACAGTGACGCTGCCTTTAAACTTCTCCAGGACTTTCTTTCATGCCTAAAAGATGTGCGTACTAATCTCATTATGGAAACATACTTAATCAATAGAATCTTATCTGTCCTTTACATGGATTTTCTTAATCTCATTCTGCAAACTTGGTGTATTTTTCCTGGCTTGTAACTTTTCTGTTTTTGTTAACTGTAGAGTGTTTATTCAAGGAAAACAGCTCCACACGCCTTGTCCTCAAATTGACATCCTAATTGAGGATCCAATTGAAGTTCACTCTTTGAGTGAGACTTCAATCATTGTTATTTATTTAGAAACTGCAATTACAACACACATGGATATGTATTTTCCTTTCCTACACAAGTATCTACCTCTTTTCTCACAGGTACTAAGATGAAGGTAGAAGTGGGGAGAAAAACTATCATGATAAAATAAATATGGCTTGACAGTTTTTGTGGGGGGCATAATTTTGATTACTAACAGCAATGGATAAATACATTTTAAGGGGCAATGATAATCATACATAAGAAGAATATTTCAAAAACTGCCCTGGCTAAGCTGTTTGTGTATATAAGTAACAATCATTTTTGCTATTTTCCCTTTTATTTTCATTCTTATAGACAAAAAGTTAAATTATTCTAACTCTAAAATGAAGGCCTCTATTTCTTTCCCCAACAAGTTGTAGAAGAAAAAATGAACTCAACAGACACATAGAGAAAGAAAAATCCTTTGGATCTACTCTTGATAGGCAAACTTCAGAATTAAACTTCCTCAGAAAAGCCACCTTACCTCTAGGTTTATATACTCGTTATTTACAAAAGATCTCAGATGGAAATAAAACATTTTCCTTCCACCAACTTGCAGGAACAATAGATAAGAATCTTTTTATAATGTAAAAAGGCAACTATAAGTAATAATTTTTTGATAAAGTGCCGAAAATTTCACCTCAAATTTGAGATCTTTAAGCTGATTGTCTTTATAGTCTTGGACCTGCCAGTTTTGTTGGGGAATAAGGCAAAGGGATTAAGAAAAAAATCCTTGGTTTCCTTTTCAAAATAGTACATATGTCATGAGAGGGATAAAAAAAAAAAAAAAACCCAGCAAAATAGGAAGTGTTAAACACAAATACTAAATTGTAAGCTTCTTTAGCATAGGAACCACATCTTACTCAAATTACGCTTAGTTTCTTCCACAGTAAGTCACAGAGTTAATGGTTTAAAGGACAGGAGGGCCACCTCATTACTGGACAGTGATTTGTCCTGAAAAAAGCTCACTTGAAGTTAACCTACTTTAAGATTTATTTTATTTATTTATTTCTCCCCACCCCTTTGTTGTTTTGCACTTGCTGTGTCTGTTTGTCTTCCTTGTTTCTTTAGGAGGCACTGGGAGCCAAACCTGGGACCTCCGATGTGGGAGGGAGGTGCCTAATCGCTTGAGCCACCTCTGCTCCCTGCTTTGTTGTGACTCTCATTATGCTTTCACTCCCCGCATCTCTTGTTGCAGCATCTTTCTATGTCAGCTCGCTGCACCTGCTGTCGCGTCAGCTTGCTGTCTTCTTTTAGAGGCACCAGGAACCTCTGCTCCCTGCTTTGTTGTGTCTCTCATTATGTTTTTTTCTTCTAGCACCTCTTGATGTGTCAACTTTCCATGCCTGCCTGTCCCGCCAGCTCGCTGTCTTCTTTAGGAGGCACCAGGATCCTAACCAGCGATCCCCCATGTGGTAGGTGGGAGTCCAGTCACCTGAGCCACATCCACTTCCCTACCTACTTTAAATAGGGAACAAAATGTCATGTGCAGAATAAACAAAAGCTTTGATTATCTTATTTTGGAAAAGGTAACCAAACTTATAAAATGATTAAGTATTGCATCATATGTTCTGCAAAATATAGGTAACTCTGCACTAATTACTAAAACAAAGAATGAATCAAGTGCTGATTTTTTTTAAGGTAATTTTTCTAACAGAGATGTAGGTTAGCAGGATTTGGTACCATTCACTACCTGTTTGACTTTTGCTAATTAATCATATTAAGAACCATTATACAAGAGCTTTACTTTCCCAAGGTGCTCTTTCAATACACTGATATGCAAATCACTCTCTTTTAAATGCCTATTATGTTTTCATTCTTGTTGATTTTCTTATCAATGGTCTAATTCTATCAGACCATTTGTCAATAGCTTCACCAAAATTGGAACAGTTTTTCAAAATCACTTTCATTGATTTTATTGACTTTATTGTAAGAGTCCTAATTTCATTTCATAATCAATTTGCATTATATTTGATTTATATTATTAGATGTTTATAACATCCAGATGTGATTAAGAAACTTATCACCATAAATGTCGATGTAATGGATAGAGATCTATGCTAGATTTAAAGCGTATGGTGTTCATAAGAGATTATGCTGGTGTTCTGATAACTTTAGCTTCCCTATATAACCCTCCTTGCTTCAGAGAGTCAGGTACTGTATTAGTCAGCCAAAGGGGTGCTAATGTGAAATACCAAAAATGGGTTGGTTTTTATAAAGGGTATTTATTTGGGGTAGAAGTCCACAGATACTAGGCCATAAAGCGTTAAGTTTCTTCTCTCACCATAGCCCATTGCCATGTGTTAGAGCAAGACAGCTGCCGACGTTTGTCAGGGTTCAGGCTTCCTGGGTTCCTCTCTTCCCAGGTCTGCGTTTCTCTCCGGGCTCAGTGCCTCTGTTTCCTCCACAAGATCAGGTGAATGACTCGCTTCTCTTCTCCTGGGTCCTTCTTTCCAACATCAAAACTGCTTCTCCAAAACTGCTTCAACTCTGTTCTTGCCATGCCTTTTATATTTGATTCCCCCACCCACCAAGGGCCTACTGTCAACGCCCTACTGACATGGCCCAGTCAACGCCCTAATCATAACCTAATCATGCCTAGATTAATAGATCAGTTTACAAGCATGATCCAATTATATTTTTGGAATTCATAATTACATCAAACTGCCCAACTGCAACAGGTACTAAAACCAAGAAAAGAAAATGTCCTCAATAAATACCTGCTAAATTAACAAATGACAATAAGCAAATATGGAATAACTACTTAAGAACACACAGTTATAGAATGTGTGTTTGTTTATGGAAGTAAGTATATATGGGCTGAGTTGTGAAAATTTTCAAGACTTAACTGTTGAAAGCTTTTTTATATTGAAATTTCATCATCCACAAATGTACTCAGGAAACATGGCACAAAATTATGCTGAAATTTTGTGGGCCTATCGAGAAAGAACCGCTTTCTCACAGTTTTATAGGTTGTGTCTCTTCATTGTACAACCAGTAGCATTTAGTGTAGGGAATGCTTTACTCTTTAAAAATATATATGTTTTTATTAGAGAAGTTGTAAACTTACACAACAATCATGTACATGGGCGGAGTTCCCATACCACCCCTCCACCAACACACTACATTGTTGTGGAACATTTCTTACAGATTATGAGATAATATCATCAGACTATTACCACTAACCATGGTCTATAGTGTATATATGGTATATTTTTCCATACCCCTTATTATTAACACAGTACATCTTTGGCATTGATGCAAGAATCATACAGTATTGCTGTTAACTATAGTCCATAGGGAACATTAATCATACCCTTCCTATGCTTCTCCACAAGGAATGCCTCACTTTTGTTATGGCTATTTCCATCCAATGGTTACTACATTGACTCTTCACTATGATGAAGAAAAGACCCTTTAGGATCTTTCTTAATGTTTTAATGCCCCAGTAAGAGAGCAGCCTAGCACTGCCTACTGGTTTGACTACAACAAAGATTTACTTACTTGTGTTTCTCAGAAATCACTCAGGCTATTTAGACATGGACGGAGCCATTTGTGTGCTAACTATGGACATCGTAGCTATGTGAGACATTGCACAAAGAATCAAATTATGTCCTTGAAATCTGGCTCCTAAAAGAGCATTCTTGAACTGTGATGTGCTGTGACTGTAAATGACCCACTGACTCATGGCAAGATAAACAATATTAGTGAACCTACCCTAAGGAGATGTTCCCAGTTAGACCCAAGATTAGAGCCCAGCACAAGATGACTTAAAAGATGAGCAAAGGTATCATCTTTTCTGAATGTATTTCTATAAGCAATGTGGCCCCAGGCTGGGCAATGCAAGGAGAAAGCTAAGAGTCCCTATTTATATGCCACATTCTGAACATATCCCATTGTAATTAATTAATAAGGCCAGTCAGAAATTATCTGACTTCTAATTTGTAGTCACTACTCCATCTGAAATGTGTTAGGTCTCTGTGTGTATAGATTGAGGTAGGAAATATAACCTTACTTTTTCCAAATAATTTACTAAATTTCCCAGTAACATTTATTATCCTTCCACTTTAGATTTAATTGACCATATTCATCATATCCCTTTATAAATATTGTTGACTTCTGGGCTTCCTAGTCTGTTTTATTGATCTTTATGTTCACTTTGACACCAGCATCACATTATTTTCTACTAAATATGGTGGCTTGGAGCTCTGCACCCCAGAAAAACATGTTCTTAATATTAATCCATTCCAGTCAGTGTGAACCTATTGTAAGTAGGACCTTTTGATGAGGTTACTTCAGTTAAGGTATGGCTCACCTCAATGAGGATGGGTCTTAATCCTATTACTGGAGGCCCTATAGGGAAGGTCACAGAGTACGTAGGCAGGGGGAGCATCCAGAGGCAGGAAGTCAATGGAACCTGGTAGAGAAAGGAGAAGACACTGCCATGTGACAGAAAAGCCAAGGAATCCCAAAGATTGCCAGCCAGCCAGAGAATAACTTCCCTGGGAGGAAGCAAGCCTTCTAGCCTCTGAATCCATGAGCCAATAATTCCTGTTGCTAAGTGAACCTATTGTATTTGGTTTAGCAGCTGGGAAACTAAAACATTAATGCTTTATAATATGTTTAACATATAGTAATGCAATTTCAGCCATTGTGATGTTTCTCAATTTTTATTAAATATTTTTGCCTATTTTCTTTTTGAATATTAGATCATTTTCCAGAGGAATATTAGAATCAAACTTCATTAAAAATTCTGATAATATTTTAGTTGGGATTGCCTTAAATTTTTACATTAATTTGGTAAATTACATTTTTTACAAAATTGAATCTTCCTGTTGAGGAACATGGTCTATCTCTCCATTTTTAAAATGTCCTCTTTTATAACCTTTGAAAAAGTTTGACCTTTTTTCTTCCATATAAGCTTCATATGCTTATTATAATTACCACTACACATCTTAGAAAATTTTATTATTGTATTCTGAATGGGAATTTTCCCTTTTCTTATCAGTTATTGTTAGTATATAGAACATTACTTATTTTTGTATATTAAATCTAGTATCTGGCCACCTTAACGAACTCTTCTATTAGTTATTATAGTTCATCTTTTTAATTTCTCGTGCAGCTGATTGTGGTGGTTTGAAGCTGTATGTACCCCAGAAAAACACATTCTTAAATCCAGTCCAATCCTGTGGGTGTAAACCCATTGTAAGTAGGTTACTTAGTTAAGGTGTGGCCCAGCCCAACCTGGGTGGGTCTTAATCCTATTACTAGAGTCTTTTATAAGTGGAACGAAATTCAGACAGTGAGAGTAAAAGCTACAGGAAGCAAGAAGCTGAACATCAACAGACCCAGAAGAGAAGGAGACCAGGAGATGCCACCATGTACATTGCCATGTGACAAGCTAAGGACCAAGGATCACCAGCAGCCAGCCTCAGTACTCCAGTCTTTGGGAAGAAAGCATCGTCTTGATGATGCCTTGATTTTGGACTTCCTTTTAGCCTCAAAGCTGTGAGAAAATAAATTCTCATTGTTTAACCCAACAATAAGTTGGGTTATTTGCTTGAGCAGGAAACTAAAACACTTACTCCTGTAAGTGGCAGTTTTCTCTCTTCCTTGGTAATATTTATATGTTCAATTTATATCTGTGTTTTTTCATATTGAATGGTAGTGGTCTAGTAGAAACCCTTGTCATTGTAGGAATTTTTCGCCATATGAAATATTGCATAAGAAATATTTCATAAGGAATATTTCATCGTAATGATGTTAAATACCAATTCTTGGTAAAGTCCCAGTTTATTAAGTTTTCTGTTTTTATGGGTTTTTGTTTGTATACCAGATAAAGTTTTTGCGTTTTTTGTTTTACATCTATTGAGATAATTAGGTGTGTTTTCTCTTTATAGGTTGGATCTTGCAGCTGGTCTAAGAGGCAGTTAATATTACTCCCAAAGAAATTTGGAACAGATTTTTTTTTTTCTTTTTTCACAGTCCTAAGTTCAGGAAAATAATTGGAAATGGTTGTGTATCTTGAGGAGGCTGATGGGGTGAATACACTGAATCCCCACACTGTCCTGCACAAGGCCATGTCATCTGGGGTGGGTTGGGGTCTATGGACACTGATGACTACCCTAACTCAGATGAGGTGGACCTTTGTACAGTCCCACTCCACAGGAGAGTTTCACAGCCTTGTGGATATAAGGATGGGGTCAGTTGAACTTCTGGAATTTCTGATGTGACTCTCACTCTTTCAACTTATCTGCAACTGTACGTTGGCCAGAGACCTAGTCTGTTATCAGAAAATGTTGCTGATCTCTTTGCTGTGTGTCCCGATTGTGTTGGTTTCCTTCTGGATCCTCTAGATAAGCAAATGTTCTTGATTTAACAGGAGGTGTCTTTGTCTGGTCTCTCAGTCAATTTGATCTTACTATCGACATTTCTCAACATGGTGGCTCTAAATCTTTTAATCTAATGAATTATATAAACACATTCTCTAATATTGAGTGACTCTTGCATTCCTGGAATAAATCCTCCTAGGTTATGAGATTTTTATTTTTTCATATAGTGCTGAAATAAAATATATTTGGGGATAAAGGTTACTTCTCAATTCTGTGTAGTAAAGATAGACATTTTCAATACATAGTGTTTGGAAAAGTGGGTAGTGTATAAAAAACTATTAAGCTGGATCCAAATTTTACGCTCTACACCAAAGTGCACTACAAATGTATCAATGACTAGAAATAAACAATGAAACTATGAAACCATAAAGGTATAAAAAGAAAATATTTATGCGTTCCTTTATAATTTTGGAATAGAAAAAATCCAGAAATCAAAAAAGATTGACAAAAGGAGACTACATAAAAATAGAAAATTTCTGTATGACAGAAAAACATCACAAACAAATCTAAAGACAAGTGCTAAATTGGGATAAATTGTCTGAAATTCATAGCAGGAACAAAGAGTGATACTTTAAAAGCATGTAGAAACTGTGAAGAAAAGAATCAACAACCTGGAAGAAAATCTACAGTTCACAGAAAAAGAAAAACAAATGGTCCTAGCATATAAAAAGATGCTTGACCTCACTTGAAACAAGAGAAATGCATGTTAAAGCTACAACAAGGTTACTATTGTTCAACTGACAGATTAGCAAAGCTCCAGACAGCAAGTTGGGGGAAGAAAGCGCTCTCCTATATTTTGGTAGACATGCAAAATGGAGCAAACTCCACAAAGGGTCCTTTGGCGAGAACTAGAAAAAACTGCAATATGCCTTCACTTCTGTGATTTTTTTTTTCCTACAAACATACCTGTTTGTATTGCTGTATTTACAAGGTTATTCATCAAGGTATTGTTTGCTGTAGAAATTTAAAAAAATAAGACAGGGGGAAATCCAAGTGTCTATCAAAAGAAAATTGCTGAAAGAAATTATGGTGAATCCAGACAACAGAGTACTAGGCTATTATAAAAACAAGTGAAGAAGCTTTCCTTCTGCTGATGTGGAGAGATATTTAAGATACATTGTTAAGTGAAAAAAAGCATGGTAAAGAAGAAATGTGGAGTATACTACTAATGCTATTAATCAGATATAGAGATAATCACTCTCAGAGCAGTGGTTTTCAGAATGTGGCTTGGGAACCTGTAAAGGTCCCTGAGACTTTTTCAGAGATCCACGAGGCCAAAACCATTTTCACGATAACCCCGAGAACTTATTTGCACTCCGTGTAGCATCCTTGAAGGGTCCAGAGTTTTGTTCACTTTCTAAAATTCACAAAAACACACTAGTGAAAAACCCAGGAATAAAGGCAGTCTTGGACAAATTGACTCAAATTAGTCTCACTGGCATTTCTCTTGCTCTGTCACTTATGAGAATCAGGCCATGATGACCTGAATAGATACTGCCCAGCAAGTCTAAGGAAACAGACCACAACGACTTGCCTTTTAAGACTGGTCCTTCCCACAAGGAAGTTTACAAAACAAAAAAGAGGAGAGTAAAATAAATATTCCCAGAAATCTAATTCAAAGATGTCTGTCAAAATTAAACTTTTCTTTCCTCTTCAGATTCACATATAGTAAAAGTAAGGCACATAATCAATATAAATTCTAGGTCATAATCCGTAAAATTTTAAATGGACAATTTATTTCTGTTTAACAAGTATAGACTTACTAAATACAGAG
Organism: Tolypeutes matacus; assembly: GCA_026826555.1. Lineage (NCBI taxonomy): Eukaryota > Metazoa > Chordata > Mammalia > Cingulata > Chlamyphoridae > Tolypeutes > Tolypeutes matacus. The sequence goes on along the minus strand of JAKSZT010052198.1, from coordinate 3,520,701 downwards.
TTTGTGGTCCTTGCTATATGTAGCTTGGGACCAGATGCTTGGTCACAGGGGAAATTGAGTGAGCAGAGAAAGCCATCTCTACTATTAGAACAATTCAAAAACGTAGGCCATGTGCTATTTGTAAGCTGCTTCTCCTTTGTGTAAAATGTTTCTGAACCATGGTCTACAGGACACACACTTTGAGCTGTTTTTTCCTGGAGTAGCGTTTCGTTTGCACACATTAACCCACATTTTTTTCTGTGATTCTCCATATGACTAATGAAGCATAGTTCTGAGGTTATGATTTAGGGGAAAATCTGTGGCTGTGGAATGCTTAGCGCTGACCAGACTCACACCCTAACTGGAAACACGTCTCAGCAACCAGCTGGCCAACCTCCCTTCCCTGTTTTCATTTTGATTTTTAAGATGATCTATTTAACTGCAATTGTTTGGTAAAGAAAAACTGTCTTTTCTACACAGGCTCTTGGACTTGTGCCTGCAGTAAAAATGTACAGGCTGCCAGTTCCTCAGCTCCAGGCTGCAGGTCCAAGCCTCGTGGCTTCATGCTAAACTAGTCTATCAGCTCCTGGCATGGCCCAGCTGGCAAGGCTGCCAGGTCGTCTGAAAAGATACAGCAATACAGAGCAGGAGAAATTTTTTCCTTTGTGCTCCTATTCATCTAATTTATCCATCTTTGTACAATAGTTCCTTAAGTAGATATATCTATATATCGATTTACTCACATATACAAGGAAAATGAGTGTGTGTGTGTGAGCAAGTAATTTAGATTCTCCATGTGTATATTTGCAAAATAATGAGACCATAGTAAATGGGTTTTAAAACTCATAAATGAATATAAAACACTCTTCTAAAGAGTATTTTAAAATCTTATTTGTATTTCTTTATTTTAAAAAAACAAGTGCAATAAAACCAAAAGCAAAACGGTTTCCTAATATTGGGGCCTCGATTAATTCTTTAAACAGGTAGAATGATTATAGCATCACAAGGAACTCAGACTTTCATTTCACTAAAAGAGCTACCTATTAGATTTAAATAAATTTTAATCTCCAGCATAATTCCATTTTCAGCTTCTCTGTGGAGTCTGGGATTTAGTATTCTTTGTAGAACTTAATTTTAGACAAAGTTCTAGAAAAGGTTTTGGAACTGCCAACGCAGGCTGCATGTTTGTGTGAATGGCTTTGTCGGGATAGGGTTTAGAAGCTATGGCCTCCAGATGGAAGTTTCTGAATGACACTGGCGTTTGCTGGAGGTGTTCTGCTTCTGAGGATGAATGTGAACACCTTACTTACAAAATGTGCCCCTTGATGATGGGGCTCCAAAAGCCACAGAAGCCAGGACAAGGAAGCTGAAAATACAGTCAGCATTTGTGCTAAAGCTTACTAAATCTGATGTAGTAAGCCTGCTCTTTACCAGAATGATATTATCTTGAAATTTTCATGCCTTAGTTTATTCCTACTCATCCTTGGATGGCACCTTCTCCAGCAATCCCTCCATATATCCTCCATGTCAGGGAAGCACAGGGTGACCCATAGTCCCTTTTCCTTTCTATTCTTCCTTAATCATCAGTAATAGGAAGGTAGGGAGGATTGGTAGAAGGTGTCTGTATTGAGAAGTGAAATAAAAACACTTGAGTTAGCTCTGTGCTGCATTTCCACTGTGCTGGTGAGAACTAAATACATACATATGTATGAAATACAACATTTGAGTTGTGCAATTTCAGTCATTCACATACCAGTTAAATATTCTTCTATTTGTATTTAAGTCAAGCGCTGCACAACGTAAAGATGAGGGATAAAATTCATGCTAATAATTTATTTAAATTCTCTTTATTTAGAATGATATTACATAACAAATAAAAACACCATCACAAGTTGAGAGAGACAGCAGAAGAAAGGAAAAAAACTTTATATCTTAGAACTTTAATGATTCTTTTATCCTGCTTTTTGAACAAGGGATCTTGCATTTTCATTTTGTACTGGATCCCTCAAACTATGTGGTCCTCACTATATTAATTTATCAAAGAGGATTCTTTGAAGTCTTAAAAGTTCAACATCTTGCAGAATGCCTAACATATATACTACCAGAATGATATGTAGGTGATGATGATGTTGATAGATGATAGAGAGATGGCAGATAGATGCTGGACAGCTATAAATAGTAGATAGGTAGATAGACACATAATAGATAGGTGATAGATTAGATAGATAGACAGATAGATAGACATAAGAAATAAATGATGGATAGTTAAGTAGATAGATAATAGATATTGTTCACTTTGTTAAGGTAGTATGGAAGTTTGAATTATGTATTCCAGACACACATATTCTTAATCTGAATCCATTTCTGTGGGTGTGAACCCATTGTAAAAGGACATTCTGAAGATGTTATTTTAGTAAACTGTGGCCAACCAAAGCAGGATGGGTTTTAATCTGGATGACTGGAGTTCATTATAAGCAGAAAAAATTCAGTAATAGGGAGAAAAAGCCACAGGAAAAAGCTGGAAGTCAGTGAAACCCAGAAGAGAAAGGAGAAGATGCTGCCATGTGCATTGCCATGTGACAGAAAAGCCAAGCACCCAAGGATTGCCAGCAGCCTGTCCCAAAATGCTACAGTCTTCAGGAAGAAAGCATCATCTTGCTGACACCTGATTTTAGAATTCTCCTAGCTTCTAAACTGTGAATCAATAAATTCCAGTTGTTTAAGATAACCCTTTGGATAGTATTTGTTTGAGCAGTAGGGGAACTAAGATAGCCACTGTGTGAGAAGTTCTGAAGGATAAGTACTCGGTACATCATGTCCTGGACATCTGCTTACCAGTGTTCATCCCGTGATGTCATTTGTTCTTGAAGGACTAGGAGATAAAAATGTGTTTTAATACTGTACCTGTGCTGTGTTTTCTAGTGGCTCCTGCAGTATTCCATCACCAGCTTGCAGGGCACTCAGTGACCTTTGGGGGAAGATCAGGTGGTTCCTCTGGGGAAGGAAAGACCTGCTTGTAAAATGTAACAAGTGTTTCCTGGGTTGAAGCCAATTTATTTTTGATCTTCATTTGATCTTTATTTTGACTAATCCTTTGTGTGTGTGTGTGTGTGATTTCCTTTTGTTGATATGCCAAAATTCTGCCAACCTGTTTCCTTTCTCAAAAAACCCCTCATTTCTGTTAAGGTTAATTTAGCATTCAGACTTGTTTGCCAAAAGGAAATTAAATCTGCTCTGCTCTAGTACCAACCCCCATTTAGGTTAAATGCCTATCTTGCAAAATTCTCGGCAATTGGCTCATCTCTATGGTTACTATGCATTTAATTTTTAAGGATTCTCATATATTGGTCTTTATGGTATGCTTCATGGGGAAAAATCCAGATTTTCTTTCCAGTTATTCATTCTCAGAAATAAGAGAATATCCTCATATCACTGTAGATAAAATCTATAGAGTAGCAACTATCCAGGAAATGCAGGCAACAATATCCTGCTTTAATTTCTATTGCCCAGATAAACAAGATAGTTTTAATCTCAATTCAGGGACATGATCTAGAAAGGCTGGTTAATCTATTGCATAAGCTACCTCAGAAATTCCCCTTGGCAATCTCACATTATGGGAAATTGCATATTCTGTGTGCTGCAGATAATCTGTCAGCAAGCCCAAAATCTGCTTGCAAAGTTTTGCTAAGTTCTGCATGTGTTAAAAGAAGCTGTATCTCTATAGACCATGGTTGGTGATAATAGTCTGATGATATTATCTCATAATCTGTAACAAATGTTCCACCACAATGTGGTGTGTTGGTGAAGGGGTGTTGTATGGGAATTCTACACATGTCCATGATTGTTTTGTAAATTTACAACTTCTGTAATAAAAATATATTTTAAGAAATAATAATAGGGTAGATTGGGGGGGGGGAATATACCAAATGTAAGATGTGGACTATAGTTAGTAGTAAGATTTTGATGATATTCTTTCATAATTTGAAACAAATGCCTTACAACAATGCAAGGTAGTGGTGGTGGGTTGATGTGTGGGACCCCTGTATGATGCTATGCATGTTTGTTTTGTAAGTTCACAACTTTTATTAAACTTATTGTTTATATATGTTAATGTATGAATGATATACTTTAATAAAATTTTTAAGAAGTAGAAGAAAAGAAATAAAAAATAGTTGAAATAAAAGACAATAGACAAAAAAAAAAGAAGCCATACCTTTCCAGGTGAAATCCTCTTCAGAGGTTTGGGCAGAGCAGACGAAAGAGCCAAGTAGCACTGTTAGCTCAGCATTTTCAGCATGCAAGGTTTGATTCCAAAAGCGTACCTTTGAGCCCGAGTTTGCAAGAGGTTCAGATCTCCTGAGTTTCACTTTGAGTGTCGGGTTCAAGTACAACCCAAAAGAAACTCAAAGCAAAACTCACGTTGAACTCATTGAGTTTCACCTGGCTTCTACCTGAAACAGCTCCCCAATGTTCCCTTGAAACTTGGCCCAAGTTCGCATGCAATTCAACTGAAATCCAACTCTGGCATTGCTGAAAGGTTTGCAAACATCCATGAAACAAGCTGTGAACCTAGTGTGACCTTGGGGTTTCTAAGGAAGTTTATCAAAGTTTCCGACAAACTTAGTATGACTTAAACAGGACTGATAGGACTGGTGAAGAATCGCTAAACCTCCAGGAAATCTATGGTTCTCATATAGTTGGCCCTAGGAGATGAGTTATTTCTACTTTGTAAAATTATTATTTTTTAAAAATCTATTTTTCTATTTAAAATATGCTTTTAAATAGAAAAGATTCCAGTTAATACTTGATGAGGAATTAGGTGGCTCTCATTACATGCTGTTTGTACCTCACAGGTGCAGTGAGCAAATGCCACAGGCTCAGACATGTTATTAAGCATTTGCCATTGAGGAGCCTCAGGACTCTACACTTTTCTAATGGTAAACAGTTGGGGAGATAATCCAATATCTTAGCCCAACACAATGGGTTGGAGCAACGTGTCACATAAGACAGACTTCCACTTTTTCTGAAGAAGATAAAACTTCACTTATTTTCTTCTTCATTCTTTAGGCAAAGTTTCTTCCTCTTCTCAGCTCTGCGTTGCTCTCCACCCTCTCCCCTCACCACAAGCCCTACTTGTGTCTTCCTGATAATCCTCTCTCTCCCTTCTCAAACCATTACCAGCTTCACCTTTGAGCCCTTCTTTATTCAGTATTTCCTGCCCCCACCCTTTCTTCATCCTCCTCTTTTCTGAAGCTCCCTGAGGACACTTTTCAACTGGCTTCCAACTGCACCTGCTTTATGACATCTTTAAATGGGCGTCTGATATCCCTTTCCACCTTTCGTGTGCCCAAACAACACCACTTTGTGTTTCCAGTCCTGCACTCTTCCTCCTCTGAACTGGCATTCTGGAAATTCCTCAAGAGAGGTGCTTGTCAGGCTTTTCTCAGGCTCTGCCAGTGAGAAAGACTTCACAGCAACTGTGGATTACAGAGTGAGAGACGTTATTCCATCAACTCAAACACAAATGAAAGAAAAATATATATAATATATAGCGGGAAAAGGCATGGGTGCAAACAGCCTCTCTGCCACCATAACCTGGGACAGTCTACCTGATTCTTTGGTGCTCTGGTTCCCTCATCTGTAAAGTGGGGACACTGATTTCCACAGCAAAGTGTTGCAAGAATAAATGAAATAATGCACAGCATAGAGGCTCAGTTCATGCTAATCTTTATTCTTTACCCTTAAGAGTCCAGTAACAGAAGATAGTATATCTTACATCTTAGGTTCTGTTGGAGATTGAATATGTCCCCAACAAAGACATGTTTGAGTCCTAATCCCTGGTCCTGTGGGCATGAACTCACTTGTAAATGGGATCTTCACAGATCCCATTAAGATGAGGTCATATTCAATCTGGTGGCCTTAATAGAATATGATTGGAGTCTTAAAAGTAGAGGAGATTCAGGTGCAGAGTCAGTAGAAGCCAGGGGAAGACCAAAGATGGCAGATCACGTGACAGAGGCACAGTACAGACTTTGGAGAGAGCATGGGCTGCTGATACCCTGATTTGTGCTTCTAACCTCCCTGTGAGACAGTAAATTCCTGTTGTGTAAGCCAACTGGTCTGTGATATTTGTTTTAGCAGCCCTGGCAAACTAAGACAGGCTTAAACCAGGATGGGTTAGTGGGAAATGAGAAAACTTACTTCTATAGTATAACTTCTCCATTCAATGCCCTAAGTAAGGTGGCATTTTTATACTGAGGCACAGAGGACAAGACTCAAGAAGGCCTGGCATTTTTCTCATTTGGGATGCATATTCCAAAATGCTCATTTTGCTAGATTCAGGGTGATTTTGTGTTCTCCTCTTGATTTCAATTAGAGTACTTGTCTAGAGAACTAGTCTTACTATAAATAATATATTCATAACACAGCTTTACACCACTTTTCAAATAAAATGTAAATGGCTAAATATTATCTGAAAAGAAAACCAAGTTAAAACTCAATTATGCTTAGTCATAAACAAACTGAATTAAATGACATTATTACCATACACATATTAAAATCAAAGAATTTGACTCAGCTCTTTAGGGTTGCAGTAAAAAAGATACTGTTTTTGACTGTGAGTAGATGCAAAACTTTTCTGCCTGCCTAAGCAAGTGTCTTAATCTCTCTTCTCTCCTCTTCAATGCACAAAACTTTTGAAACTATTTTCTGTGAAGGTGTGCACTTTGAGATAAGGTAGATTCCTCATGGACTTCTCAATATCTTTCATGCAATTTTCACCTTTATGGCAAACATATACACCTACCCCAAAATAACTGGGGAAATATGCATATTACTCTATTTCTATTATGTTTTTCTAAGACTTAGGTTCCAAGCAAGACCAAAAGATCTGAATCAAAAACGTCAAACTCTGTCAATCATCCAGTTTTATTTAATTTTATAAGGACACCATATTTAGAGCTAATGAAACAGATGTCATGTCGATTATACTTTACTTTAAAATGTCTATGAGGTTTAATTTTGTGTAAAAATTAATGATCCAGTATTATTTGAAGGTGGCTAGATGAAATGTAGATCCAGTAGAATTTGTAGTAGGAAACTTTCAAGTAAGAAAAAAAATGCAATATGTGATAAGAGAAAACGTTCATTCCCTTTATGTTTAATGTATAGTACTCAATAAATATCTATTGAATGAATGAATATTATAATAAATTAATAGCTGAGCCATTCACCCTTGGAGATGAGCTTGACCTAGCAAATGACAGGGAAGAAGTGAGCTGGCAAGATCTCTGCACCCTCCCTGAGGCAGGTAGTACAGGACTTGCCAGGGGACTTGCCAGAGTCTATGAGAGCAATCTGAAAGTAAGATAGAGAGAGAGAGAGGGACCTCGAGCATGATGGAATGTATAAAGGTGAAAGGCTAAGAGCTAGATTGAAAATGCAAGAGTAAATCAAAAGGTAAGAAGCATGCTGGACCTGAATCCTTATGGAAATAGGCTAAGCACACAAACCAGAAAGATTCAGCTTTAGATTGTAAGATTAGTCTTATAAGCAATGGTTTGCATTTTGAATTTGCAAGTGGCTACCAAATTGCCTCCTTGGAATTAACAATGGAAGGAAGAAGTACGGGAGAAAGGGAGAAGGGAAAGGAGGGATGGAGATAAGACAGGAGGATAGAAGGAGAGAAAGCAGAAGACAAGATGAAGGGAAAAGGAAATAAAAAAGGGAATGTAGAAAGAGAGAAAGGAGACAAAGGAAGGAAGGTGGGAAGAAAAGAAATTTCCCTAGTGGACTTGGGAGGAATGGTGGCTCTTTCCCCACTGGTCTCCAAGTCTAGCGTTTCCATTAGTTCATCTATTCACACCAATTTCCTGGGGTATCTAGCCTGGTATCTTTGAGGTTTGCAGCTTTGGCACAGAAATGGCTCCAGTCTCAGTAGAGGGATGTTTCATTATAACCACAAATCCGTAAGAGTGAAATTCAAAGAAAAAGGAAAATGAAAATCTGATGCTTTGTTTGAAAATAGTTAGTCCTGAGGTTGTTACCCAGTCAGTAGTGATTCATTCTACCCAGCAAGGAAAGTTAGGGGTATCCTTTTCATGAGTCAAAATCTGTTTCGTGTGGATTTCTTTACTTTGAATATTCTATTTCTTGGTTTGTTGAAGAATATTAATGTCAGGTGACATAACAAATGGAAAAGTAGTTGAAAGTCATCAACACAAAATAAGGTTGAGAACAGGCATCAGTCCTGTTGGGTTACACTTGATGATGATGATGACCTTTTCCACCTTCACTAATCAAGAAATTGCTATCTGGTAGTCAGTCAGGAGCAACAAAATGCATTTTTATATGACTACGAGGACCTTATTTGCCTCCCAATTTAAACTTAGGGCACTTAGTTTCCAGATGTTACCTGGAACATACACTTGGAGGAGAAATATAACTTTTATGTAACAGAGAGTGAGATTAAGGACGTCATGAGCCCTAACAGTGGCCTGGACTGATATAAATGGGTTCCACAAGGACTTAAAGACAATAATAGATGAGAGGTCCCAGTGGGCTCCAAGGGGCAGTTGGGTACATAGCAAAACACCTTCCACGCATCAGCCCTTGGTGCCATACCTAAAATGTGATACTGTCCCAAGAGGATCATTGTTAAGGGCATTAGCACTTATGTTCCTAATAATAATAACAACAATAATATTTACTAAATATTTGCTATGGGCTAGGAATTAGTCTAAGCATTTTATGAATTAATACATTCAGTTGTGAAAACAGTTCTGAATGGTAGATAATATTATTATTATCCCCTGTTTTTGTGACTTGATGAGCCTAGATCGATTCCTAATGAATTACTGATTCAGATGACCAAGTCACAACAATCGATAAAGAGCAATGATTGCTCTTGGTAATTTAAGGGAGGCAATAAAAAGGTATGATGTTTAAGCTTGAAACTTCCCTCCAATGGTTAAAGAAAGAAAAGACAGCTCTTTAGCATCAGGACATAATCAGTAACTTGTTTCAAAAATTCAAAACACAATATAGGAGTACTTTCAATAAGACATTGTAGCAAGTATTCTTATAGAATTTCTGTGTTTTACACTTACACATTTGACTTTGGAATTTTCAACCCGAAATTCAGTGTTCCTTACTAATGTCTGTGCTCTCATTGGCAAAGTTTGGGTCAGACGTCCAATCAATAAGGTAATGGAGACCCTGGACAAGAAACGGAAGCCTGAGCAGCTGTCTCTGCTCGTGCACCACCGACCACGTTACTTTAGACAAATCTCTTCATTCTGTGGCTCTTAGTTTCTTCCTCTTAAAAATGGGGACTAAAAATGTGTACCCCGACCACACAATATTTTGGGAGAATCAAATGAGTTAGAGATGCAAAAGAACTTCTTAAATTTTCATTATTTTCAATAAAATCAGGGAAGCGGCTGTGGCTCAATCAGTAGGGCTCCCGTTTACCATATGGGAGGCCCCGGGAACCGAACCCGGGGCCTCCTGGTGAAGGCAAGCCCGCCCGCACGGCGTGGTTAGCTGACCCAGCGAGCACAAGCAGCAAGGGGGGGATAAATGAATAAATAAATAAAATCTTTAAAAATATATATAAATAAATAAAATAAAATCAAGTATGAGGATATCAGATGATGGAGGAAATAGGACGTGTATTTGCTCAACGACGTTCTAGATTTTGATCACGTCTTTCAGCATTTAATTAATCATGTGCTGGTGTTTGATAAATGGGATAACTACTTATCTCGGAACTATGATAATCAATGTATCCTGAGTTATCTCAGAGATGCTCTGTATGATATAGTAGCAAAGTGTACATTTAAGGCAGACTTGCCTTTGTTCAAATCCAAACTCCACCCTTACAAGCTGGGAGGCCTTAGACAAGGTCATTAACCTCCCTGTCCCTCAGCACCCTTGTGTATAAAATGGGATAATAATATTACCTATCTTAACTTATTATGAAGATTAAGTGAGTTAATATATGTAAAGCACTTTGGATTAATTTCTAGCATATAAAATACATTATGTGTTTACTATTGTTAACTGTACCATAGACTCAGGTAAAGCAAGATACATTATTATTTTTTAAAGAAATGTGAATTTCAAAGGTATCATTCTAGAATTGTTTTCAAATGCTTTAAAATAAGTATGAAGCACATGCTTCTCGCCCAGCACCCCGCTAGGGTGCTGTAGCAGCAAGAGCAGGAACCACAGCCCAATGACATGATGTGCTTGTAAACCTACAGGGCTTACAATCCAGCTGGGACCTGTAGAGAAGGCATGAAGTTATGGAAAACCAAAATAAGCTATTTGGATTCCAAAATAAGAAACCTAGACCTTCTCTGGGGAGCAGTATGGGGTCATTACAGAATTTTGATCAGGAAAGTAAGGTGACAAGAATGGTATGGGGCAGAGGGGAGGATTAATCCCGTAGTAGCAGAAAATTTTTTAAAAACCTGAAGAGGAAGAGCTTTTTCTCCTGTATTGCCAGTCCGGGATGGTGGCACCACTGTGTGTAACTGGTCACCCACCAAGCAACCTGGGAGTCCACTTGGTCTCTACCTCCCGTGAGGGACAACCCAAAGGTCTTCACAAGGCATCATCCCATCTGAATGGATTGACCACTCTTCTTTAGGACCAGAAGTCTAAGGGTACAATTCTCCATCTTCTGAAGCCCATATCATCTCTTGTCTGGGCTACTGCAAATGGCCTCCTAGTCTCCCTGCTGTTTTTGAACCGGCCCCCCACCTGCCCCGAGATCAAAGCACTGTCACCTGTCATCTTCCTGAAAGGCATATCCAGCCATATCCATTCGTTCACTCATTCACTCATTCATTCGCAGACGTTGAGTCATTGTTAACTCTTCCAGATCAAGTGCAAACACTGGGGGATAAATTGCTGAGCAAAAGCAGATGTGGTCTCTGACATCATGGAGCTTTCGTGGTGGTGGTGACAGGTGGTAATCAAATTATCCTCAGAACTAATGCTGAGTTTAAGGTAATGTAAAATATAAGTTCCTAAGCCTCCGTTTCCCCATATGTGAACAGGCATGAGATAATCTACTTCACAAGGTTATTATAAGGATAAAATGTGTTTACTGTTATGAAAGGACCACAGAGTAGGTGCTTAATAAACATTTAGCTTGTTCTTGCAATCAGAAGGCAGTGGTTGGCCTGGAAGATAGAGCTAAAGATATAGATACGGGTCATCTTGATAGAGGATAAAGTGGGAGATGAAGTCACAGGAATGAATGACTCTCCAAAAGACAGAGGCAAGAAAGCTAAGGACCCCGCATCAGCCAAGGATCTAGTGAAAGGAAAGGAACTTGTAAGGATTGGGAGGCAGGAAAACTAAGGTCTACTGTTAATTGAGAGCTCTAAATTCTGGACTTATTTCTCCATTCCTTAGTAGTTTATTTACATTATGGTCCTAGGCTCAGTATCAAATGGCTTTGAGGGAAAGATATATGGATTGTCTTTTATTTATTTTACTTTTAGAAATACCTGTTCACACAAATAGTAATAACCAGTAGATTACAATATGAAGGACAAAGGTATAAACATAAATTATGTTAAGAAAATGATTGACCCTTATCTGGCCTACCAAGTGGTACATGCAATTAACCTTGACTCATTCAGACAGGCCAGTCTAAATGGATGAAAGCTCTGAAGTAGATGATATTCTTTAAATTCATGATATATATATATATATCATCTCCTCTAGGCCAAAAGAGTATCAGAAAGCACATGCTTTTACAGACATGCTTCAATAAATAGCTAGAAATACTTGGTTAATACATCAATTGAGAGTACATATCAAACTACCATACTCAAAAAAATCTATTCTCTCAAGTATGTTAATTATACACTTGCAATCTTTCTTTACACCATTTATTTGATTCCTGAATCCACTTAGCATCTATAAGCCAATGACAATCTTTATCTCATTCTCATCCCAGTTACCAAAAATTCCAAATCAGCAATCCATTCATAGCACTCAGGCCAACACCTGAATAGTCATCTTTTTGCAAATTCCACAGTTACATTTAAACCATTTCTCTCTCTGACCAAATTTTTCAATGACTAAGTTCTTGAAACAATTAAATGTATTTAATTTCATTAATGAGTACTCATCAGTAATACAGTGCCTGAGCTAAGGGGAGCCAATCTGTCCATTCTGCCCACTCCCACCCCCTGCTACCACCCAGCTGGAGCACTGTGTCCTGTTCTAGAAATCACATTTTAGAACAAACTCTAATAAAATGAAGCACAGCTGGAAGAGAATGAGAGTTGAAGCCATTTCACATAAGGGACAGTTGAAAAAACTGGGGCAATAGTCAAGAGAACAGATGGCATGGACGGGCAAAGAGATAATAATACCTGTCTCCAAATATCTGAAGAGCTAGGATGTGTAAGAGGCATGGGACCTGCTACTCTCTTTAGTTTTAGGGCAGTGGTCTTCAAACTTAATTGTACAGGGGAAACTTATGAAAGATGCAGGGATCTGGGCCCTATAAGCCACCAACCTCAGCTCAGATAGTCCTGGGGAGCCTGCATTTCAACAAGAACTGGTGCAGGTGGCCCATTGCACATTTTGCAAGGCATTGCTTCACAGGGCAAAATAAGAATCAGTGGGCCCTATCACGTGGAGGTAGATTTCAGCCTGATATAGAAAAAAGACCTTCCTAATAAATAGAGCTGCTCTGGAATGGAATGGAATGGCTTGTCTCAGCCAGGTGTGCATTCCTGTCACTGGCAGGGTTCAATGAAAACCTGGATGACACGGTAGAGATGTCAGAGCAAGCAGATGGTCGTGCTGCATGGAAGCCATAAATATTAAGTATGTACTTTGATCGTCTTGCTTCAAAAAATAACAATAATGACTTTGTTATTAATATATCAATTGCATGATTCAACTGATGATGAGAGAATTGATATCTGGATTTGTTGAATAAAGATGTCAATGCTGAACATTATCCTTCACCTAGAAGTTACTTGGCAGGGCAAGAAATACAAAAGCAGAGACCATAAAATCCCCTGTCAATTTTGGAACAGGGAAAGGTACTGGTCAATTAATTTTTTCCCCATGAATAACCTAAATTAAATTAAACTGTGATCACAAGGGAAATGTGAGAATATTTTATTCATTTTTTTAAATCTGGATTCTTGAGCATGTGTTGATCAAAGGTGATAAGAAACCACGACTGGTACAAGTATCTGGAAGAAGCACCGAGACTGTGGCAGCAGAGGGGCTGCCAGACACACGTTCCATGGGGAGGGGCAGCAGAGGGCTGAAGGGGGAAGAACTAAATGTAAGATGTAGCTTTTGGTGCCACTGATTTTTCTTTCCAATAAAATTTTATTACAAGTCAAGAGCCCAAACTTAAAGCATATTGTTCTAAAGACAATGAAAAAGAAACAGGAAGAGAAGTGACATCTTTTCACATCCTGAACAAGCCAATTTTGACATCGATAGGGAAAGGGGGCTGATTCAGAATAGGTCAGATGTGATGGGAAGCCAGTAATGAGGCATTAGTTCCATTGTGGTTTAGCTGTGTGAACTGCCGGGCTGCAGGGTGTGAGAGCTAGCTGCTGGCCCACATTCACGCCCTTCCCTCTTGAAACATAAAGTGTCCTTCATTTGTAGGGCAAAGTACGTGCTTTTGAAAACGGGGATCACAGTTTAAGAGAAGAAGGTCTTAGATGCACCTCTCTACCTGAGAATGGGGATAGCTGGACGACTTTCCTGAGAAGGTGATATCTAAGGTGAACTCCAAATGACCCGAAGAAACCTGATATTTGAAGATCCAAAGTACTGCTTAGGAGGCAGAAGGAAAAAAACACACACACACAAAAATCAGTGCAAACAACACACAAAAGATTAATTTGCTGAGAAGGCAGCAGCTAGTTTTCAGGTTGGGGGTATGGAGAAGAATCCAGAGTTCAACAAAACTCCAGTCACCACAGACGACAGGGCCACCACGGTAAGCTCAGCCTGACGAGGAGAAACCTGGGGGCCTGAGCCCAGCTGGACGGGGCCTATGGAGGTTCTGGCTTCCCGAGAAGCCGCCTGGAGGGCAGGGCAACACACTTCAGGCAGCCGCGGAGTTAAAACCCCATGGGTAGACCTTGACCAATGAAAGCAAGGAGGCCTAAGGGGCCAGCAGATGAATTGCTTGTTCTTGCTCCTCTCAGAGGTCTGCTTCTAGATGCTTCCTGCAGCCTCTTGGGGGTACCTGAGAGATCAGGCTGTCAGTAAAGGGGGGCCAGCTCAGTGACACACCATCTCCTCTTGGCTCTCCCTCCTTTTCTACCTTACTATCCTTTTCCCTTCATGCTTTTTAAAAAATTATTGTGATAACATATTTACAATACAACATTTCTCATTTTAATGTGCACAATTCAAGTGGCATTCACGATGTTGTGCAACCATCACCACCATTCATTACCAAAACTTTTCCACCACCCCAAACAGAAACTCTGCACCCAGTAAGAAATAACTCTCCTACTAGCCTTCCCATGCCTTCCACCCCACCCCTGGTAACCGATAATCTACTTTCTATGTATTTGCTTGTTTTAAGTAATTCATATAAGTGAGGTCACACAATATCCATCCTTTTGTGTCAGGCTTATTTCACTCAACAGGAGGCTTCGAGGTTCATCCATGTTGTCGCATGTACCAGATCACTCCTTTTTACAGCTGAGTACTATTCCATTGTATGGCTAAACCACATTTGGCTTATCCATTCACCTGAGGGTGGGCATTTGGGTAGCTTCTACCTCAGGACTATGGTGAATAGTACTGTGAGAGTGGCTCCCCTCACTCTTGCTTCCTGGGATTGCTTTCCCGCACAGAGTTAACACTAAGCTTTGCCCAGGCTGTGTTTCTAGGGAAGGCCTGCTAAGACACAGGTATTGACCCATTTAATCCTCACAGAAATCTCATGAGGTTGGTGCTATTAATATCCCCATGACATAGATAAAGAAACAGAAGTTACAGCACTTGCCCCGAGTGGTGCGGCTGGTCAGTGGCTGAGCTGAGATCTGGCTCCACAGCCCGTCTACTGTCCTGGAGACGCGGGCACTGCCTTCAGGCTGGCCCTTCACCCACCGACGCTTAGAGACAAAGCCTGCTATTCTCAGAGAGGACTGGCCCCTCCATCCCCACCCAACCCAGGGCGAGGACCTGCGCCACAGGGTTAGGGCTCCTCAGGTGGCATCGCTGGACTCATTGGGCTCGAAGGGACCACCTTTGAAAACTCAGCAGCAGGACCGTCACCTGTTTACCCTCACCTCTTCCGGGCTGAGCACTCTTCCAGGGGTTCAGCATTCCAAGGAATCAGAGGTGACCACACTCACCCCAGAGAGTTGGGGAAACAGCAAGTACTGAAAAGTGGGCCAGGACTGGGGTACGGTGTGTAGGGCAATCTCTCTGGGTATGAAATTTAAGGGGATGACAAAAATCTCAATAATCAAGGTAAATGCTATCATAATGTCCTACTTTTAGAAATCTAAATTAATGCAAAAAAATCATCATGGACAAATTACCAAAAATTTAAACAAAGGCAGGATCAGTAACAGCGCCCAGCAGAGCCGCATTGAAGATTGAGGAAACAGAAATCATCCTGACCTTTGCCCTGGCACCGCCCCAAGAGAAGAAGAAACCATTCAAAGTACAAATGTTTATTTCCTTGGCCCCCAGAGCTACACACAACCTCAGAGTAGAATCAAACTCTTTAGACAACTTCGGTATAGAGGCTGAACTTTTGAATGCTTTATACAAGGATTAAAATGAACAATTACAATCCATCCCCAGCTCTGGACTCCCCCACAGCCATTCTATAAGCATAACAGCATATTATCCAGTATTAAAATGATCTTTACACCGTTAAAATATTACATTTCACTTTGAAAATGGAAAAAACTCACTATTTTCTCATTGATGCTTTTTAAAAAAATCTTCAAGTTAAATAAAAGATATGACAGATGACCGAGTATGTCAATATAGCTACACAGTAAATGAGAAAATTGAAAATAGAAGCACTAGCTTATTAACTTGATATTTTATCCTCTTCTATTCTAATGACTGATAATAGCAGTTAATATGCGATCCCTTAAAATTTTAAATTATAAAACTAACTTTAATGTTAAAAACTATAAATTCCTCTTTTAAAATTACAAATCGATATAATTTCATTTATGCTAACTCTGAGACAATTAAACGAGGCAATGTTCTTCTGATGCTTATGAAGAATTGGGTTGAGAAAAAGGGTTCTTTAAAGGGGTAAAGTTTGGCTGGAATTGAATTGTGTTTATATTCAAACACAGCCACAACTTTATGTTTTGGCATGGATTTACTAAAGAGGGGGCAGCCCCAGAAAAAGGCTTATAAGCAAACAACTCCACTGATGGGCTGGTATAGGGTGGGGTGGGGCAAGCATGGAGAAAGCTGGGGAAATTCCCATCTTTGGAGGAGGAGAACAAGAGGGAATACCCACATAAAATCAGTGATTACTTGGCATGGATTTAACTTCCTTTTCCTAAACTTGCTGAAACACTTCTTCAAAACAAAACAAAATACAGCAACAACAACAAAAACCCTTCTTTCTTTTGCACTGAACAACAGTGATAATTGTGGGACGGCTTAAACGTACTTTCCCGCAGGTCAGGTTGTAACTTGATTTAACTGCATTTGCACTGAGACCAACCAAGAGAACGCGGCTATCCTTCTCCATCCCACCCAGCCTGAGTCTGTTATTTGCCAATTTTTATAAATATGTCACATTGTTGGTACTTTCTTGTTACCCCTGTAGCCTACAGGCATTCTGGAACTCCTTTGGCTTCTTTCAACCCCTTATTTATATTCCATGTAACTGATAGGAGTCTTGAGTGTACCAAAAAGATAAACTCTCCTCTCATATTAAATAACGGTTAGGGGTGGGGGAAGTACTGCTTAGTGAACATTCAAAATGAGTGAAGCAGTACAATTTCTATTATTGGGTTCCTATGTGCATATTCAAGGAGCTTCTTAGTCAAAATTCTAGAGCACAAAAAATTTTTAAAATGAGCTTTGGTGTCTTTAGCTAGTATGACTTTAATTAGGAGTTTGGTCGGTGCAGCCATTTCCTTAGGTAATAGCCAGTGCACTCACCCATTTTTTCAAGTCAGAGGAACATTCTGATATATAGCCTAACTTCCTTTGTCCAGGACAACAGACTGGAAAGTTCACAAGGCTTAATTTAGTTTTCAACTTTCAGATTCCTTTTTCTAATCCAGATATATAAATATGATTCTAGGAAAGAAAAAAAAACCTTAGAAAGCAAAATTTTAATGCTTTGTTCCAATTCCTTTTAGTCTTGAAACAGAAGGTTGTAAAAAGCACCATAATAAACCTTAATACTCCATTGAGAATATATTTAAAAGCCTAGTCTAGATAGCCTCTAGTTCTTCGTGTCTACGCTTTGGACACTGAGGTTCTTTGGGAATTTATATTTGAGCAGGTTTCCACTTACAGGATGAATGAAATGATGTGTGTTGCATTTAAGTGTTTAAGCTTGATGCAAGTTCTTCTCTAAGAAAGGTCTCAAATATAATTTGACAAATACCAGAAAACTATAATACCAATAGAGCCACGTAAGAAATCTTCCAAATATTTCAAGGCAGAAAGGAAAGCAAAATCATTTTTTATTGAACAATTCAGTTTTGAATATAGTCATTAGCTTGCAATTCGCAGGGAAACGAGTGTATTCATGCTTTCACAACAATTACAACAAAATTAATATGTCAAGTGTCATATCTCCAGATATGGGATTGGAGATAGAATGGGTGGAGTAGATTAGAAGGAAAAGGGAAAATATTTAGGACAAGCCTCCCCCCGCCCCCCCAAAAAAGATGACTTCAAAAATCATCAGAACTGGACTTCCCAGCTATGAATTAAGGACACTGTGTGGCCTGATACTTGCTACAATCTCTGAAACTTTATGCATGGCAATTAATATTTCTTTTCTATTTTCATCCTCAATTGTTTGAAGGACTAGGTGTAGACAGTATACATTGAAGAGCCACAAGGTAAAACACACTCACTAAATAAAATGAATTAAGTTCCAAGGATCCATATGGTTTCTACAAAATACTGAGAAGAAATAACCTTAAAACTACGTTTATCATTATTAACTTTGGCTTTTTTCATTTCACAGTTATACCTCTCTGGGAGAGTAAGGAGTGATGTCTGGGTTCAAAAGCAGGATTCAGATGTGTCTATTATTCTAGTTTGGCTGCCGAAAGGATTCTGTGCATGTCAAAGTTTGAGGCAAGTTCTGGCAGAAAAGCCATCCTAAAAAAAAAAAAAGAGTCAGGCAAGCACGACACACGAATTTTCGTTTCTTCAAAAAAGCCTCAGTGGTCCAGGGAAGGGGTTCTAAGTACAGCGTGGGGGTCACCCGTCAGCTTGCTTCCCTGCCCTGCCTTGCCTCCCAGTGCTGGGTTGGTCTCGACGCTGCTCCACTAACTTTGTGCCATCACGACGCAAGCACAAGTGCTATGAGGAGGGACCCATCACCCCGCCCACTCCCGCTCAGGACCCGACTTGGCTGCGGTACTTTGAAGACTCCAGGGACTGGGTCCCCCCCTTAAAAACACCAAGGCAAGACGAGAGCGTCGGCAGCAATGGCGGCGCGGCCACGCCTGGCGCGCATGCGCAGGGCCTGGCCCGAGCCGGGCGTGGGCACTAGGCGGGAGCCTGACGCCCTGAGGGCTAAGCCGGGGAGGAAGAAAATGGCAGCCCTTCAGAGTAGCTGGTAGCGTTTGTCCAGAGCCCAGCTGAGACTTCTCCCATGGCCTCCCGGGAATTGTGAATGTGTTTGTGTGGGGGCGTGAAATGATGGGTGAAAGGGAGACTCAGAGAACACAAGTATGGAAACTGCTACTACATCAAAATCATATAAAATGTATAGTAACTATAATGATGGACTATTTGGGGTGCACATTGTGAAGTGAATCTAGAGAATTTATTTATCAACTTCCATGTTTGTATTTATGAATTTCAACATAACAGCTTTTCTCTCTGGGATATCAGGTGATGTGGAATGTTTCATCCTGGGCCATAACTTCATGCATTATTTTCTCTACCCCAGCAGTCTTACTTCTAAGACTGTCTTGTCTTATAGAACAGGAACTCATTCCAGAAAGGACCAATGACTTGTCAACATCAGTAAACAACAGAATGGAGCAAACTCAGCTTCTCTGTCTCAGAATCCTGTCCCCCATAACCTGCCTGTTCTCCCACTGTTACTTGGTGACCCCAGAGATGGCATGGGAGAGCTCTGGCCTAGCAATCAGGAAGTCCCAAAGGGAATTCTGCTAGCGCTTGTTCAGCCTCTCTTTGACCTTGGGAAATTCACTTCACTTTCTATTTTATTTCCCCATCTGCAGAATGGGTTGGGTAATTGTAACACTTGCCCCATCCAACCTTACATGAATGTTGCAAGAAAACATTAGATAATGTCTGCACTGAGTCTTGCTCCCCTTAGAAGAAAGTCCACATAAAACACAAGGCAGAAATTTATCTGACTTTATGTGAGCTGATGAGATCAAAGCCTGCGGCTGCCAACTGGGATGCTTTTCCCTGCACAAAGCCTTTACTGCTCTACACTCTAATAACATTCTTCCCTCAAGATTTGAAAATGATTTGCAGATAGTCATTAAGTAACTCTTGCTGCCCTTCAGCAAGGCATGCAATATTTGCCCTACAGCAACCCAAAGCTTTATGAAAATGAAATACAGAAGCAAATGTGGTACTTAAAAATATAATCCAGGAGTTATAATCCTTAAGCCTATTTTTTAATTGTCCACTCTATGTAGTCCAAAATATAATTTTTATTTAACTATTTTTCCATTCATAGCAGCTATTACAAACAGATCTTGAGGTGGGAAACCCTGGGCATAAATAAAGGGAAATGAGTACTCCTAAGTGTCAGTAATTTTTAAAAGCTATGGGCAGCTCTAAATTTTTATGTGTCCCTACATTCTGATATTTGCGTGAACCAAAACAAAATCTGACTTCTCGCTCATTTATTGTGCAGATCCTTTCCTGCAGAAAGTGGGAAAGGTCATTAATCACAAAAGATCCTGCTGTTCACCTTTAGGGAGTCCATCTTCCCACAGGGCCAAGATCCATTACTGTCTTGACTGTTTGCATAATATTGCCTAACCTCCTTTTCTAATGTCTCAACTTGACTGCATTTCATTTTAATTTATTTAACTATACTGGCAAAGTCTCAGAGTATAATGCTGTACTATCTTATTTTTGAATCTACATGTTAATCATGTCTAATTGGCCTTCATTTCCATCTGCACAGATCTCTAGGCCTCATTTTTGGAATTAGGAGATCAAATTTCCATAACCAACCCAGCCATGACCTTGTGACATTCATTTGACTTTGCCTCAATTTTCCATCAAAGCCTTAAATGTAAGACACCAGTGTGAGCAAAGAACTGGGCAATAATGATGAGTTTTGGTTTTTATACTATCACTTGTTTGAATTGGATCTGTTCAAAGTCAATGGTTAAAAACACTGGGGGCTCCTTAGGCCCAGGGCAAGACTGACTTAGGCTATTTTCTTCCCCTTTCAGCCCTCTTCTCCAGTTTACTAGGATGAGCATTGGGGTCAGTGGGCAATAAACATTTATTTATAAGATATAGAATTGAAACCTAACTCTTTTTCTCAACCTCTCTGAGGGTTTTTGCCTTAAAAAATGGGGACTCAAATCAATTTAGTTATAAAAAGGAAGAGCTGACTTTATAAATGAGGGCTGGATTAATTCCAGGGGGGACTTCTCCATCCCCAAAACATAAGCCACCTTTTTCTGCTCATATTTAGTCTCAAGGAGTAACCCTTAAAGTAGAGAAAATATTTTCAAAGGTGCCATGAAGTGCTCTTCTGTAAAATAATATTCTCCATCCAATTAGAGTGTATTTCTTTTGGCTAAGTTATTTTCTCTCAGATGAAATGCAAATAGCTCTAGAAGAGCTCATGTATTCAGCCTTATGGGTCACTTATACTTTAGCATGAATGAATTGAATAGATCCTATGGGGTGGGGCTGGGCTGGGAAGGGACATCTAAGAACAGTGAACACCTGAGAGGCAAGAGAAAGGGAAATCTGAGGCACTGTGGACAAACTCTACTAAATTTTACCTGGCCAGATATTTTCTCAATAATCATGCAGCCTTCATTCTATTCCCCTGTAGCAGCCTGAAGTGTCACATGGAAGCTTTCCTTTAAATTCTGTGTGAGGAGAGTGAGAAGAGGTGCAGGAGGTTGGCTCTCCCTCCCTCTGTGCCCAGGAAGGCCTGGTGCTAATACAGGTGAGCTGGCCCGAGCGGGGTGAAGACCTGCAGCGACACGCAGGCATCCACCACCAGTGGGAGGGATGCGGTGTTCTAGACTCCGGGAGGGGAGCAGAGCACAGCATTTCATTCTAATTACGCTGGGGAGTCAGAATTTTTTAAAAATTAGAAAGTCTTAATAACACTGGAAGGTTGTGTATTGCAGTCAAAAATGAACTGGCTGCTGGCATGTAGTGACGAGATGGTGTCTCTGGTCCTCCAGCTCTAGCAAACTTAGGATCATGAAGGAACCGTAATATTTCTGTCAAATGTGGGAGAATTATACCCAGGACCCAAGACCCCTGCTGTTCTTCGCATTGCTGAGTGTGCCATTCTGGTCGGCAGCCCTTTTGTTTAGCAAGCAATTTGGTGAGCTTTTTAGATGTGCAAGGTGCACATTGAGCCTAACCTGGAATAGAGATTGTGAATTGATTTTTTTTTTTTTTCAAATAATACTATAATAATGGGGTGGGGAAGAAGGCACTTGGGGCTTGGGAGCCTAGGGGAGGAGAGACCAGAGTTGAAGGTGGTTGCTCTCCTGTGGCCGCTGTGGGTGCTGCTTTGGGGAGTGGAGGAAGACAGGGCTGGTGAAAGGGGCAGTGGGGCACACAGAGGCAGCAGGATGGACAGCGCAGACCTGACCGAGCCTCTGGAGCGGGGTGGGAGCTCAAGGAGACAAGTGGAAAATAATCTCGGGGGAGAGTGCCCGGCTTCCCACGGTTCTTTTGGTATGGATGTTTGGCCATTTCATTTGTAAAATGCCAGAAAGAAAGAGAAAATTAGGAGATAGAGCCAGAATGTCAGAAGACAGGAGGTTTTTCCCTGTCCATCCTGCATACCTAATTAGTTTGCTCTTGCTACGTAAGGCGCCATAATCGCTGGAAGTCAGGATCTCTTCCTCTCTCCCAAGACCTTCCCTGCTTCAAATCTCAGGTGAAGAACGATCCGGAGGTGGTGGTGGTAGCACAACATTGCGAATGTAATTGCCGCCAAGGAATTGTGCACCTGAAAGTGGGTACAATGGGAAATTTTGAGTTGAATATATGTTACAACAATGAAAAGTTAAAAAGCAAAAAAGAAAAGAAATGGTATGGTTGGATTCTGAATCTGGGCATAGCTTCACATGGTGGGGTGCCAGTAACTAGACTTTCTGGGGAAAAAAGAGATTGCTAGGTTTTGTGTTGTAAGTACACCCACCTTGGCCAGTTTCGGGCTACAGACTTTACCTCTGGATGTGGAGCTGGGAAGAGATGTGAAGAATCGACTGGGTTCTGGGAAGCAGGTAGGAGTCAGCTCAGCACCCCACTGGCTCAATCCATAAGAGAGCAATTAATTCCACCCTCTCACGTGGGGACCAGCCACCTGGCCTTCTTTCAATTCCTTTTACTGGCTCTGCTTCCTTCTGCCCCCGGGCTTTCGTACTTTCTGTTCCTTCTACCTTGGATGCCCTTTCCTTTCTTTCTGCCTAGTCCATGTCTTCTCTCCATCAGTTCTCAGCGCCAACTGTGCCTTCTCTGACCCCCCTGGCCAGGAAGTGCCGCCAGTCTAAGTTCTCATAGCAACATGCACCTCTCCTTCCCAGACTACCACAGGGATAATTTTGCATGCGTTCAATTAATCGTTTGATTAATGTCTGTTTGCCTCCCTGAGCATAAGCTCCAGGAGGCCAGACACATGTGTACACCCCAGCACGTAGTCTGGCAAACAATAGAGGCGTGATGACAAAATGTTGAGTGAGTGAGCATCACCACCACCCCTATTCTGGTAAAACATCCGCCTGTCAGTTTTCATCTGCAGGTGGAAATTGTGGAGCCCAAAGAGTTCATGGTATCTCTCTTGTCCAATACCACCATACCTGGAGATGCTTCAGGGCATCCCTCACTTGAGCATGAATCTACAGCATCTTCTCCAAATGGGAAGAACCAACGAGTAAATGGGCAGAGAGGTTTAGAAAGCATTCTTCGTGATGTGGAGATACACAGCCATGTTGTGTATGGTTGCCTGATAGCTTCATCATCAGATAACCATATTTTTTCATCTTTCTTCTCTGCTCAATACTCTTGAGTATATCCAATTAAAGTTAAGTTAATCTGGAAAATAATAAAGAAAGGAAATTGGAACTTTTAAGGATATACATAATTTCTAGTCCTCAAAAACAACATTTTATCAGTGAAAAATTACATTGACATTTAAATAAAATATTTATATTGTGAAGCAAGTTGAAAAGAATTTATACAAAAAATTGTTAAATGATAGGGGAAAATACATGTGTATTAAGTCCTCCTGACACATACTGTCCAAGGTCATGGGCGGGTAACAGTGGGACGGGCTTGGAAAGTAGGGACTGGCACTGGAGTCCACGCTCCCCATCACTACAGCTGTGCAGCCAGAGGGGAAAGAGTCAAATGCAAAACAGATACAAAGACCCTTCAGCAGGGAAAGTATAAAGACACGTAGAGAGAAAGGAAGGAGGCAAGAGGAAATGCAAACAACTGTGCTGGGGTAAGAGGATGGAATTGCATTTAAGATGGTCATAGAGGGATTTTGAGGAGGAAAAGGAACGTTCCCATCTTTTGATCCACAAGCACACACGCACTCTGTTGTGTGCACCTTGCCGAGGATGCCAAGAGGAGAGGTAGGTTTCAGTTTATTCCTCTATAGCCTTGTGAGCTGTGCCCTAGCGTGCTCACAGTGTAGGAGCGTGTTTTGGCAGTCAAATTAGAATTAAACCTGAATTTCTTGGCTGTGCAGTTTAATAGAACTTTCTGTAAAGAATCCATTAGGGGCTAAAGCTAGGCCTAAGCAGGGAAAAAAAAGAAAAAAGCATGCTTCTAGGGACCTGTAACATCCCTGACTGTGACATTACTCAGGACCACTCTCCTCACCAATGACAATTCTAACTTCCCTGTGAAGTTCCCATGTGCTGGGCGCCAGCCTAGGTGCTGTGCTGGGCCTGCGTTATTTCATTTAATTCTCCCCAACACCCTGAGCTCTACCTCCTGTCATCGCCCCATTGCAGCGAAGTGTGGGAACCAGCCCAAGTGGGTACACGCAATGAAAGGGGAGCAAGGTTTCGAACAAAACTCTACTGATTCACCATTTACGTATCACTGAGAAACACAAAACGTTGAAAATGAAGTGCTCATTTGAAAGCTTTGCCTGGCCACTCGCAGGATTTGATCCTTTGGCTACACCAATTCATGACCATTTCTGTCTAGAAACCTTTTAGGAACATATTCCATGGAGGAGCTTCTGCTTCATAAGGAGCTTGACAAAACAACCACTTTACTTCCTGGGGGGGGGGCCCGCGATTGGGATGAGAACAAGAACAACCAAAAAAAACAAAACAAAACAAAACACAAAACACCAGCCCTGAGAAATAACAGCAAAACGTAGCGGTAATTTTTCACCTCTGACATATTTGAATCAACTGGGGAGTTTTGCAAAGATACTGATACCTGGGCCCCATCCCAGAACATTAAATCAGAACCTCTTAGGGGTGGTACCTGGCCTTGGTGATGTTTAGAAGCTCCCAGGAGAGTCTAACTGCTGCAGGGCTGGGAACCTTTGCTTTCCTCTGAACACCGCCTCTCCTGCCTTCTCTACCTCCTCTGTCCCAGTGATGCCAGGAGAAAAAAATGTTCACTGTGCAACGAGGTCACGGCAAAAAGTTTATGTTTTAATTTTGTTGTTACTGAAAGGTGAGTTTGTCAGCTTATACAACTGCTTGTAATTATTGTTTGTTTTGCAAACGTGTCTACCTTCTGCCACCAGAATTTTCTAGTTTCAAAAGTCATACCAAAAGGCAACAGTAGGTGGCCCACCTCTCTCAGAAAGAAAGATCAAAGAACCCCCTTTGGGTTTTAAATGGAAGAACCAAAGCTTTCCTTGTAAATTAATTTCAGGAGGTCAGGGGATGAGAAGATAAAAACATGATGAGGAAGACAAGAGTGCAGTCTTTCCTAGAATAATAGAAGAGTGGCCTGAAATACTAACTACAAAATGCCAGGAATGGCAAGGGGCAAAAGTCATTCCAGGGCAGACCGTCTTTGATACTGATAATGAAAGTAGTGAAAGTTTGAACAGGGAAGTTGGCAAACCATAAAACTTGGGTCCCAAAGTTCCCCATAATCATGGGCATATTCCCCTTTTTGGGTGAAAGTGGGAATGGAAGATTTGGGTTTATATGGCCAACATCTGTGAGGAAACTTGGTTATGTTTTTCCCTGACTTTCAGGACACACCATACAGAGGGGCCAGAAAGCCCAGGAATTTTCCATTGCATCATCTATTCTCAAAATTGTTTTCATTTTCACTTTTGCCATTTATATTTGATACTTCAGATACACTGCTCATTAGAAGTGACTGGAAGGAAAAGTTTTCTAGTTAAGGTCTAGCTTCTATATGGTTAGTCTTCTAACAGGAAATCTTGTCAAAACTGAAATAGAGCTTAAGGGGATTGTCTTTTCTTTTATATAAGTGTAATTTTCAAC
The DNA here is from genome assembly GCA_026826555.1 of Tolypeutes matacus. Lineage (NCBI taxonomy): Eukaryota > Metazoa > Chordata > Mammalia > Cingulata > Chlamyphoridae > Tolypeutes > Tolypeutes matacus. The sequence goes on along the minus strand of JAKSZT010052198.1, from coordinate 3,494,827 downwards.
AAATGAAAATAGTAATATGCTCTATAAAGAACTTTCCTCCTGCAGATCTCAATACATGTTCAAGGGATATTCATTTCCATGAAGAAGGAAACCACAGATTATTATTTCTATTTTACAAATGGAAAGATAGAAGCAAAGTGATTTGGCAAAGAACTTCAAGAGAAGCTGGTCTCATCGATCCCAATCTAGAGTTCTACTCTTAAATGACTTTTCCTGCTTCACTACCTCTGGACTGGTAGAAGTTTGAGGTTGCATTTTCACTTAAGGGCTGGCTCTGTCCTAGTTCCAGTGACTGTCATGACTCAAAGCTCAGAACCCAGCTTTAGTCATTACTTTTAACTTTTGACCCCAAATGCACTCTGGACGTGTGTAAAGCCAGAGACACCCCCCCACACACCTGCAAAGCTGCAGTGGGGGTGGGGGTGAGGAGAAGAGAATACATTTCTCCCACAGTGTTTAAGACCCAGCCCTCGAAGGGATGCTGGAAACATTAAACCCCACTACAAAGACAGAGTCTTGCAACACACAACTGCAGGGCATCAGAGTCCATTTCAGCATATCCAGAAAAGTGTTGAGGCTTAATTTAGGCCTCAAGCAGTGTTCTCAGCATTGACCCTGCCCTGAAGATCTGAAGCGATGTTTTCCTTCAAGCTTACTCATCACAAGCCCTTGGTGGGGTGGCCTAAGATGGGCCATTGTGGCCAAAGCTCAGCCAGCACCATGGCCAGGAGGGCAAGCAAACAGTGGGTTACAGCTTAACCACGTCCCTCTGGCAGTGAGGTCACCTCAGTCTTGACCCAGCTCTATATCCAAATAGGTTAAGGTCTAAAGAGGCATTTGGATGTGTTTATTCTACCTGTATCCATCCTGTTATTTTTAGGGAGGAAGATCTTATTTTGGGATCCTGCTCACAACCCCTTTCAACAGTGCAGACAATTCCGGCTGGGTGCCCAATTTACACAATTGTATCTGCAAACACATGTGATGGCAGTGGTAATAGAGTTGGCCTAGGTTCAAATTCCTTAATCCCAATTGTAACTACAAACAGGATCTACCCCTTCACATTGGCTCAATGAAGAGATCATGGAGATCTACATTCAGGAATTTTATTTACATAAAAAACTTAAATTTCCATAAGCATTTTCAGAAAGTTGTAATAAATCAAATCACTGCGACATTTTTCTACTTATTGTTACTTATTGTTTTCTGTTACCTCTGGAATGAAGTCCAAACTGCCAGGACAAGGACCAGAAACTCTCTCCAACCTATCTTTCCATTCCACCAACCCCCAGAACATATCCACTGCTCACCATTTTGGGGAAGTATTATTCGCCCAGATTGCAAGCCAGAGGTCTGTGGGCCCATCCACCTCATAGACATGTTTTGTTTGGGCCTTACTATGATTAAAACCATCTTTGGACATTTCTCAGCACTTCTGTCTTCTTGTAAAAGCATGGAAGATTCATTAACATTGGGCACTTGCTGCAACCATTTGAAGCTGAGTAGTAGCTTCCTGCTTTAGCTGTGCCATGTGTTCAACCGTGTTCCACAAGCCCCACCCCTTTCCTTGTCATCAGACCCAGCCTGGTCATTCATTTGCCTTATCTTTCTGGTCCCTGTAGGGCCACACACTTTGACACTTCTCTAGTATGCCCTAAACTAGTTCCTCTTTGGGGGAATGTTCTTCTGAGTTTCTCTCCGGTAGACTTCTACCAGTCTCGATATCTCCTCCTCTTTGATGTCCTTCATTAGTTTCTTTCATCTATGATCCCTTAGCATCTTGTATACACCATTATGATAGGACTGATCCCAATATTAGAGTTCATTATGAGCATCAACTCCCTGACTAACTGTCTCTTCAAGTTCAAGAATCTGGTTCTGTTTGTCTCTTTATTGCCAATGTTAGGACAGAGGTGCTGATAAATGAATAAATATCTAAGAGCATCATAACATTATAAAGAATAGAGTGAACAAATTCCCATGAAGGGGGCGTGACTCCTTTTATCTGAGTCAGGCGTAGGTTGTTTTAACAGTGGTTGAAACTGGGGCAAAAAAGTAGGGTAGCAAGAAAGTTAAGAAAACAAGCAAGATCTTTGCTTAAGAACAAATTCAGAAAGGAGGACACTTAATTGTACATACCTTGTGAATACAGTTAGGTAAATAATAATAAGTACCCTTGAGAAAAACTGAGGGGACATATAGACACACGTATTTTTATTTATAGTCTAGCTGAAGACATTTTCAAATGTACTCATATTTTTCTTACAATCAAGGAAGAACAATTTCAGGACTTTTTATAAACCTATTCCTTACATTGCAGAGGTAAGAAGTTCAAACTGCCAAATGTGTTGTGAATGGAAAAAAAACACACAAGGAGAAAATAACTCATTTTTCTGAACCTTTCACTAAAGAATGAAGTGGGTGGGAAGGAAAATGCAGAATTCATTAACATCTGAAAGATTTGACTGGTAGGTAGACCAGAGGTCTGCTATATTTTTCCAACACAATGATTACCATTACATGATCTTTAAATCCCTTAGGTTTATATCTTAAATTAATTTTAATAAGCAATAAAATATGGAAAAAACGGTGGACAGTTATGGACTGAACGAGGCACATGGAAAGTAAAATTATTTTGCACACATTATAACAACAAGAATAATGCCCACAGCAGTAATCACCAATAGACAGTTTCGTCTAATGGACCCTTCTTCACTCCTCTAAGAGGTACACATGCTTCCTTGTTCCTTGCATAGCTGTCAGAGCGCCTCCTTTAGCTTCTAACAGAAGTACTCTGACAAATCCGTGTTTCCATGCATTTAAATTTGTTCTTTATATTACCTGCTATATTAATCTACTCCTCCTCCTTTTCCATTAGCTGCTTAAAAGGGAAAAGAAAGAAGCATGTAGTTATCGACCTAGAAAGACAAGTTGCCAATTTTTTAATTGAAAGAAAGGAAGTGTGTGTAGGGTGACAAATTTATGTGGGAGAGTTGTTTTGCATGACTTCAAGGAACCTCATAATTTTCTGGTATAACATCAAGTTAGTGGTGTGCTCTTCATTTAAAAAAAAAAAAAAGTTGTCTCCCTCTTACAAAATCCTGTTGAAGAAACAAAACATACATATCTAAGTATAAGATACTAATTTCCTCAAGTATCTTCTATGAAGTTACAAAACTCATGATGAAATAACAGCCTCTTTTAGCACTGTGTTCAATATCTCTGACTTCAGTTTATGCCGTTAAAAGGTCCCAGGAATCAGAACATTAATTCTTGATCTAATGCCCCCCAAAGCTCTGCTGTATAAGCATGTAGGAGGTAGAAAAGTTCAGAGGAAGAGCTGAAATGTCTTCTGCTGGGAGGCAGAAAGTTGTATCTCCATGCTATCATTCTAAAATATCTATTATTGTGGCCAAATCCTTTCCTGTCACCAGTTTTTTAAATTAAATGCCATATTTTACTTGTATGAACAGCAAAATATATAAGCTTCACAACCTATAAATATATGAAACCTGGTTTCTTGAATCCATGTTCTTGGTCCTAGGGAGCTAAACTGTTTGCTTTGGAAAATGGCTAAAATTTCACCAAGGTAGTTAAGGCAAAATGGCCCTAACTGTAGTCTTATTTTCTGCTATTTTTGTTCTTTGCCGTGGCAGAAATTGACCTTTGACTTGTAAGAAGAATGCAAGGTTCAGCTAGGATTGCCATTGTCTTTGTTAATAAATCCGTCAGCATGAGATCTGGCCTATCAATTCCCATGGAAATGAACATGGCAGTGCCTACCATAATTTACTTACTTAGTGAGCCTATGTTTGTTTTGTTTTGTTTTGGTCACTTTGTTCCCTACATGGGTCAATCACATTTCCTCATGACACGGGGTCCAAACCATTTGCAAATGGTCCCATTTTTGCCCATGGGTAGATGTCAAATACAGAACTAGAAGCCCTGGGGATGGGAGTGGCCTGAGGCCCGGTGACTTTGCCACTTCCTTGGGCACGTTTTTAACCCCTCACTTCCCTCCACAACAAGGAGGATGATCTCTCACCTCAAGAGCTGCTGGGAAGATTAAAAGGGATAATGTATGTCAAGCTCTTGATCTAATCCCTGGAACATAAACACAGGCTCAATAAATGACAGTGACAATGATAGGGATGGTGGTGATGGGATATCAGGGCTAAATAACTATGATGGAGGACAGGAAAAAAGAGATAAGAGGGGTTTGGTAGTGGACAGAGTTCATGAAGCCTCCCTTCAATGCAGCAAGGCCTGGGGAGAAAGTGTTTAAATGATATGGAGAGATGAGGAACGTCCATTGGCCGGATGTACAGAAGCAACTGTGTCCTTTTGATTTCCTCATTCATTCATCCTAGAGCCACTGTGCCAGGCACTTTCTAGGCACAGGGGATACAGCTGCAGAGAAACAAAGACCTCCTGTCCTCTTGGAGCTTGTGTTTTAGTGGCGAAGACAAAATGGAGCATAAATAGCATGAATATGTTTGAGCTCAGAAGTTCTAAAGAGGGAAAATTCAGCAATGAAGGGGCCTGGGGAGTGTGGGGGTGAGCAGCTGAAATATCTGCATGCACAAGAAGGTCCCAGTGAGAAGGGAAATTTACATAAAGGAACTGAAGGAGCAAGTCACAAGAAGGGAGGGAAGAGCGGGCGGGCTGGAGCCAAAGCAGGTGCAAAGGCCCTGAAGTGCTTTCTCGCCTGGCACATTCCAGGATCCGCCAAGAGGTCACTGTCTCAGGCACGGCCTGAGCAAGAACAGTAGGAAGATGGGAAGTCAAAGAGGTGCAAAACAGGTGTGTGTGTTTTGAGGGTATGTGTCATTAGAGGGACTTGGGTTTTTACTCTAACTGGGGGAAGCATAAGAGGGTTTTGCATGACCTGCTGCATCTTTGGAAAGGATCATTCTGGCTGCTGTGTTGAAGACAGACTGGAGGCAGCCAGTTAGGAGGGCAAGACAAGATTCTAGTGAGAGGCAGCAGTTTGTACCAGGGTGGAAAGAGAGGAGCTAGTGAGATGTGGTCAGATTCTGGATATATTTTGAAGATAGAGTCAGCACGGTTTCTTAATGGATCATGAAGAGAGAAATTGAGGATAACACCCAAGTTTTATAATTGGAAGGATGGAGTTGCCATTTACTGAGAAAGGAGAGAGCAGAAAGGAGCCGGTTTGGGAAGGGGGCGTCAGGAAGGCAGGTGGGACATGGGCTCCCTAAGACCAGAGCCCAGGGAACAGATGTAGACTGGAAATAAGATTTCAGAATCATAAGTGTATAGAAGGTATTTAAAGCCATTCATAAGGGACTCTACAGTGGCCACAGGACAAGCACCTGACACAGACTTTGAACAAGTGTAGCAGACGATGGCCCAGGAGAAGAGCACAGAAATGGAAGAGGATGTGCAGTGACGATGGGCTTTGGGCTTTGGGATCCAGGGTGCCAGGCACAGCCCCCTGGGACAGGAAACTGGCTGGGGGCGGGGGACTGTGAAGGCAGATGAGCAATTCTGCTTCCTCGGCGGGGGGGTGGGGGGTGGCCAGTGAGCCCCGATGACCTCACCTTACTGTCACTTCTTACACCTCAGCCCACTCTCAGAATTCATTTCAGGGACGCCTGCTTAATGACTTCATCCTAACTTAGTTTTTCTACTGAGAAGACTGACATTCAGCTGTGCTTGTCAACAGCCATTCCTATCGCTTTCTTAGAGCACGAGCTTCAGAGGGCTGTCCTTGGTCATCACCCCAATTCACAGCCATGCCGCTGCTTCTCCTGGGCTTTCTGCCCATGCTCTGCTCTTCGCCGCCTCTCCTCCCCGGCCCTGGGAACTCTGTCCTTGGGTCCTCCCCCCTCACTTGGCAACCCTCTCCCGCATCTCCTACATCCAGCACAACCACCTCCAAACACTGCTAATGTTCATCATTTTTCCATTTCTTGGTACTAAGCCCTTGCAGACAACTCTTGACTGGGCATCTCCACAGGAAGATCTCCCGGGCCTCTCAAAAGCATGTCCCATACCATTATTTTCTCTCCAAACCCTGGCCTGCTTATCCAGATCTCCCTCCCCAAGGACGCATCATCATTTATGAAGACACCAAAGCCAGAAACCTGGGACTGACCCTAGATTCCTTCCCCTCTCCCCTCCTCAACCCAACATCTGATGAGTCCTGTGAATTCTACAACTTAAATGTTACTTCCTCCCCTATACCACAGGTGTCATTCATGCATACTTTTATCATTATGTATATCAAAAGATCTAGCGATGACTCTTTTTATGCCTGCCTCCCTGATTAGACTGAGAATTCCTTGAAGGGGGCTGCTGGGTCTTATTGTAGAGGTGAACTGACAAATTCCAGATTTCAGCAGAGTGAGGCTAACTAGTTAGGGTGAGGCCAGAGACATCAGGGACTGCAGCAAGAGGCACTGCAGAAGAAAGGGGCTGACATCTTGCCACAGGACAACGCATCACAAAGTCGACCTGCACAGCCATGTGCAGAGACCCTGGTTAAATACACTTGAATCTGTGAGTGCCCAAAATATAGCTAACACCAGGACTGGCACGGGGGGTGGGGGTGGGGGGGCGGGTATGGAAGCATCAGCCACAGTCCTCCTGCCCATCAGAACCCTTCCATCCACTTGGAGAGAAGAGGTGGATGCACAGTCCATGACAGTGGAGAATTAATTGGTTTACACAATGAAGACTGTGTTCAAGAAGAGAAAATCTATCAGACAAGTAATGAGAGGCTTCCTGGAGGAGGTAAACTTGAGCAGCATTCAAAAATGGGTGAAAGCAAGTAGAAGGGGAGTCTAGGAAAAGGAAAGGAACACGCAGGTGCAGGAATGTGCTCATGGGAGAGTTGAGACAGGCCTGGCTGAAGGAACTGCCTTGTGCTGGAGAGGGTGGGAAATAAGATAGCACAGGTGAGCGCAGATGAAAAGCTGCAGAGCTAGGCCAAGGGTGACTAACCCAAGTGGCAGGAGTCTAAGCAACTTGTCATTAAAATTTGACCCTGCAGTCTGTACCCAAGGTTGTGATTTCTCTTTAGCTCAGTGGACTTTCTGTAGGTCTTCTTAAGCATGAAGCACGATAACATGGACCCAACAGTCTGTAAAAATAGAGAAAAGGGGAGGAAATGCCTGATTGGCAATCAGGGGAGACATACCACTGACTAAGGAGGGGCACCATTTCCCTTGAAAAGGAAGCTTTTTGCTTCCTCCTAGAGCAGGGGTTCTTAACCAGGGGTCTATGAGCTTGAACTGAAATTCAAAAACACATTATTCTTGTGGGGACGTGTTGGTGCAGGTGTGATATATTTATTAAATAATACTCAGTGTAGTGTGGACTTAGTAAGTGGTCCGTGGTTTTCACCTGACTGGCAAAGGGGTCCGTGGAACAAAAAACGTTAAGAACCCCTGTCCTAGAAGACCGGTCACTTCAAAGGGAAAGGCAAAAGCAGAAGGGACTAAGGGGTGGGCAACCACAGGAGAGCATCGAGTCCAGATTCTACAAACACGGGTCTAGCTACAGAAAGAGCCTTTGGGGGGGCGGATGTGGCTCAAATGGTTGGGCATCCGTCTGCCATATGGAGGGACCTGGGTTCGATTCCCGGGACCTCCCGGTAAAATAAAAAATATATATATAGAAGGCGCATGGGCTGCCAGGCTGTGTGCCGGTAAGCCGCCAGGTCCCGGGAGCCATGCAGCAAGATGATGACATAACAGGGGAAAGACAAGACAAGATGCTCCGAAAGCTCTGTAAACCAGGAACCGAGGTGGCGCAGGTGGTAGAACACCTCTCTCTTACATCGGAGGTCTCCAGGATCCAATCCTGGTGAAGACTGGAGGAGGAGGATGAGAAGAGACGGCAGGAAACAGACACAGAGAATTGCCCAGCAAATGGACACAAAACAGCAAATTGGGAAGGGGGGTTTTAAAATGGATAAAGTAAATAAATAAATCTTAAAAAAAAAAAAAAAAAAAAAAGAAAGAGCCTTTGGAGGCTGGTCCAAAGAAACGTCCTGTACATGTGTGTGAAGGAAACAGAAGCTATCAGTTAAAGAAAGGACAAGAAAGGAAATGAGAAAGAGGGGTGAGATTTGTCAGCCTTTTCCCTAATCACCCTCTCCAGTTCTCAGTGAGGGCTTCATGGCTACCCAACATGACAGAAAACTCATCACGAAACTCGAGCCAGTGGCAAAGCAGAATGAGCAATTTCATAGAACAACAACGGACATGAGGTCTGTGACAGATCTACAAAAGGAAGAGTTAACTGTTAAACCTCCAACAGTTACCTACTGCCGGGTCCAGGGACAACAAAGTTCAGAGGCCATGAAGTCTTCAATTTAATCCTCAGATGTAAATGTTTTCCTTTCCTGAGCTTGCTTAGAAACTGAACATACTTGAGTAGAGATTTTTTTTTCCTGTAATTTGTTGTGTATTATCAGCTATTCACGTAATTACTCTAATTAAGCTAGTTACAGCAGTTCCTGTAAATATGTGAAAGATCACAAAACCTGTAATTATGCCCTTATATCATTAATTAAACTATATCAGCTGAGAAAATTACTGTAAATATGTCTGGAGATGTCATTAGTCTGTGTAATGGAGACACAGACTTCTTTACTGAGCTACAATAAAGTGCTCTACACTAATAATTCATTTAAAACACGATTTTGATTCTTAAGATTCAAGATCTCAGGCATAAAAGAAAAACTTTTGTATCCCACAGTGGTTTGCAAAACTGACACACATTTCAGGCTTCCTTTATTACAAACGTGAGTGGGACCCAGATTGACAAGTGGGTCTCCCCAGTGGCCACCCCCAGTGGGCACCCTGGCACAGCCGCAGGCACACACAGCTCTGCCCGCCGGGAGAGTCGCAGCCAAGCCCCATCTGGGGGAAAACTCAAGGAGAATGTGCCCACCTCAAGGCTAGACCTTCTCCAACAGTCCCCTCCTTGATTCCCCTGCACCTACCAACTAATGGCCCTAGGCCATTGACTCTCATGTAAATCACTGCCTGAATTCCCCTGGACAAAATAGCACATCAATAATGATAGGATTCCCTGGGGTAAGTTGACATTTTAATGGGCACAAGCATTACAAGAGGGAACATCTCAAAACGATACATTTCTAAAGGTAGAATTTCAAGTATGTGCAGCTGAGAGTCCTGCCTTTTGTTGTTTGGAACCAGACAAGGTGAGCCCCTGCTGCCTTAGCAGGCAGGCTCTGCAGTCAGCATATGGGGGACACTTCAAGCCTTATGCCAGGAAATAGTACCCAATTCAGTCGAGAAAAAAATGCAGTCACTCTCCAATGGGTGGCCAACGGTGGCCACAGATGCCCTCATTGGTTCAGAGGATGCTTGCTGTGAAGAAAAAGGCACCTAGGACGGAGAAGATGAGGGGATCCCCAGAGGTTCAGAAAGGCACACAGGAAACCCCCTCCCTCAGAAAATAACAAATAGAGAAAGCTTTCAGTTCTTCAAGTGCAAAAAATAAAAGCTGGTGACTAGAATTCTGATTCTCTTTAGTTTAAATGCATATTTCTGGGGAGAGGAAAAGGTTAACTTTGGTCTGATACCAAAATCTCAGGCAGATTTTCATCTTTGTGGAAACTTCTACATTTAAAAAGTTCTAATTCTTTGAAGTAAGTGTTTGACTTTTGGAAGAAACACATGCTTCTTTTGTAATAATTATAAAACATAATTTGTCTTTAATCTTTGTATGTAGAGAGTAAAACTCTTGCCTCTGGTTCCATCCAATTCACTTTCATGTGAATTTCACTAAAGAGCTGGTTAAGACTAGCTTTAGATTAGGATTTATAGCTTCATTCATCTTCATTCCCTGAGGCAGAATTAAACTCATTCTACAGAATGACACCTAATAATAGGTGACTCTACTTTTGGGGCTCACCAATAACTTCATGAATCTGATGACCACTGTGGAACTTCTCCCTCTTAAAAAAGGAAAACTCGAATATATGAATTATATTTTACCCACAATTTGAAGCATCTCCTAACATCTACTCACAGGCCCAGGTTGGGCATACAATATAATACACTTTGAAATTTTTATGTTTACTGGGTTGTGAGTTTTCTGTCAGGAACTCTGGGGTAAAGTGCAAAATTACCCGACACCTTTAATGTAGGGCATATCATGGCTGGTAGTAATCTGTAATATGCAAGGCTAGCAATATTTCCGTGTAACGCTAGTCAGGAGATGAGACGGACTCTTAGGTCACAAACACTGCTAGTATCCCTTCCCCATGATTCCTTCTTCCAATGACTTTTTCAGGCAGGTACAGAACATTTTACATGGAGAGACTATATTCCAACATATCCCTAATGTGCCACTGTCTTTTGGATCCTGAGGTGTGGTCATACCTGTCACCCAAAGTGAGGCAGTGGCAGCAGACCTCTCAGAAGGTTCCAGATTATTAGCATTTGACCTCAGGAATCACCTTCCTGAGGAGCAATATGCCCTTCCCAAGGCTGAGTGTCCTTCAGGAGGCAGATTCCTTCCAAAGACACCTCAGTAAAGGTGGGAGAGGAGGGCTATGAAGGGGAAACGGGCACAGGCGAGATGTTTTTAGGATCTCTAGGAGCATCATCCCCGAAGTTTTAACCCAAACAGAGCATCTCTCTGGAAACGAGGCTGCTGCCAGTCAGAGAGAAGAGATCTGGGTCTCCTGGAAAGAACAGTTGCTTCTCCTTCCCTTGATGACGCCCCGCCATGATCTCATCTGAAGTCCTCCACTAAGCTGCGCGATGCTACCTTTATGGGAAATACAGGAAAACTGCCTTTTTCCTATCTGCTCCAAGTTTCGTTCTGTCTGGCAAGTAATCACGGGGGCTGATCTCCTGGTTAGTGAGAGTAAATAAGTGTTTCAGATCACATGCCTGGCCGAGGATGCTGGCTGACAAATGGCTTCTTAATAGAGAAGTCCCTGGTACCACAGTGGATGGTATCGTTTAGGTGACTGCTCTCAGGCAAGAATCTCATACTGTAGAGGTAAAGACCTCCGTGATATCAAAAAGCACAGTTTTTGAAGGAAATAAAACATTCTACACCATGCTGAGTTTAGGAGCCATGTGTATGCATATGATAGAAGAGAAAGAACTAGGCAAAAGTGTGAAAAAGCAAGAATAATTCTAGGCTGCTTCCCAAGGCCACCAAATGGAATGTTCTCCCAGGGACTTGTCTTCTACCTAATGAGGTTTTTCACTCCAGCATCCAGTACAGGCCTATTCTCCACCAGATCTCCCCAACTCAAAAAATGAAGCTACACAAAGAGGTCATGGTTAAAAATGGATCACTGGTCATTTATTTCAAGACAATAGTTTGAACAGGAGTCTGATCTCACCCAAGAGTTTGTAAATGGCAGGTGGACCGGGGAAGTATTTGTGGACAGGCCAGTCTACTAGACACCCATTAGCTTAGCTTGTACAGAGCTGGCCCTCACCAGAATCTTATCTGGTTGTTTTGTTATCAAGGATAACCTGAGCTCTCTGCTCCAGAACTCTGGGTGTTACACAACCCTTGTGTGGTGGTTGCCTCCACTGTCCGGCAAGGACTTGTGCCATTCGTCTTTGTCTCACCAGCTGCTAGCAAGTGCCCATCACACGGTCAGCTCTGCTTGAACGTTCGTGGACTCCAGAGAAGTGTTCAAAGTCTCCGTTTGCATGACTACGGCCAGCATGGCACTGTGCCAAATGTGACTTTTGAAAACTATTTTCTAAATTCCAGAAGAAAAAAATAAAAGACAAACATAATTCCAACGAGTCCAAGGCAGGCCCCGATTATTAAGTCACAGCCCTAGAGCTGCCTTACATCCTTTCCAGAACAAATAGGGGCGTGAGAGTGTATCTAAATACACAAATATACTTGAAGCCTTGCCTTTTTGCTTTTGGTAAGTAGCTGGCTTCAGCTTTGTCTGTCCTTCTCTGTACACCAGGACATGTATTCCATAAAAAAAAAAGCTTTCAGACGTAAACCAAACATACCTGAGCATGATACTAATGCCCGGACGTTTTCTTTAAGGAGTATATGCCTGATCATTGCCAATTAATTCCTATGGCTCTGGGTGGGACTCAGAGCCAGAAGTGCTAATAATGGCCCAGCCTCAGAAGGCCAAGTACTCCTTCTTTGGGAAATTATCTGGAGTAAACTCCTACTCAGAAATCTCTGTGGAGTTACTCATCATTCTATTTGATGCAGTGAGTTAACCTTCTTTATAGGCCTGGAATTCCACAAGTCCTCTCAAAATAAGCTATATTGTCAGGTTAACTCATTATTTCCAATAATCAGAAATGGATTCTCTTATTCCATTACTGAAAAGAAATTCTAGGAATCTCACGTTTTTATTTTGTTGGTTAAAGCTTTTGGAAAGCCCAGAGACTCTGTGGTCAAAGAAGTCTCGTTTCTGAGCTTTAAAGCTCTGAGCTTTAAATGTTCTATAACTTGGCACATGCTCTCAAGTGCACTGTTTCCTTATCGGTCAAATGGAGATAACATCAAGTACCTGGCAAGGAAGCTCCGAGGCCTAGAGCTAGCTAGCAAAGTGCCCAGCCTATAGCAAATGCTCACTAAACAGTAGTTATTAATCTAGTGTAAACCTTTTTTGTGTTTTTAGGGTAACATCCACAGTTTACAAAATACTTCGGCATTTAACATCCACTTGATACTCACATGGATTCTGTGGGGTCATACATAGAGTAAGTACCATGTCCATTAACATAGATCAGGGGTTTGTAACCTTTTTTGTTCCACAGACCACTTTGCCAGTCAGGTGAAATGACTACTGCTGCAATTTATTTATTGCATACATTCATAAGTAAAGGAAATGCTAGATATCAGTTAGAGGTCAGAGAAAGTAAAGATAGTAAGTTGATTTTTTTCAATTCAAGCTCACAGACCCCCTGAAATCTTTCCTGGTTAAAAATCCTTGGTATAGATGAGGATGGAGGCTCAAATGTTAAGCATTTTTGCCCGAGGTCACACCGTTTGGGAGTGCTAGAACTCAAACTCAGTGTCTTGGACTCCAGAGCAGATACACATTTCCTGCCCACATGCTACCCTGTCTCCTCTCACTGACCCATCCAGCCTGTTCATCCATGAACAGTTAAACATGTCCATTCATTTCAGTTAAAATGGATCACTATTGGATACATTCTAAAAGAATTAAAGAAAAATTCTAATGTTGAAATATCTAACGGGAACCTATTGGGAGAAATTATCTTGTTTTCAGCATTCAGAAATTCTGCACATCTGATCCCTAAGAAAACGACAAGGGTGAGTGTGAGTAGCTTGAAGGTAGCTTCTTGGTAAGTATCTGACCTTGTACAATCTCATATTCTATAGCCATGCTGTCCAATTCAGTAGCCAGGAATCCCAGGGGCCACTGAGCTCTGGAACTGTGGCTTGTGTGACTCAGGAATTGAATTTACAAATTTATTTATTTTTTGGTAAATCAAATTTAAAAACAGACTTGGCTCAATTATTGGAATACTTTTAAGTTTGGGACAATTTAGGTATGTAAATCTACTTTTTCAACTGAACATTTAATGAATTCTAAACACAGATCAAATATTTCTGATGAAAATTTCGCATCTGAATTGAGATGGGCTGTAAGTGTAATTTACACACCAGATTTCAAAGAGTTGATCAAAAAAAAAAAAAGAGAAAGAATGCAAAATATCTTTTGAATAATTTTTAATATTGATTTCATGTTGTAATGATAATAAATATTTTGGGTATCCTGGAGTAAATAAAATATATTCTTAAAATTAGGTTTCTTTTTACCTTTTTAAAATGTGGCTACAAGAAAAATGTTAAGGTAGATACGTGGCTCAAATTAAATTTTATTAGGCAGCTCTGTTTTCTAGGGAACCCAATTATCTGCGTAAATGGAGGGGAAAAATCGCAGATGATATCCCTTATCACTTTATTGATCAGTTTAAATTTTACTCTAAGTCTTCATTACTAAGATCTTTCAGAGGTGCCATTTTCTCTGAGACAGCCAGACACAAGGCAAGTGTGTGAGTGAGTGTGTATGTGTGTGTGTGTTACGGAAGTGTAGGAAAGGAAACACAGGTGATCCTAAAATTGACATAATTGATAACCCTTGAATTAAAAGCTATGTTCAGTTTAATTCAGTGCCTCAATTATTGCTGGAACATCTACGAAGTGAAAATGGGTGGCTGGGACACAAAGGTGAACTGAACCCAGTCCCGGCCGGGCTTCCATTTGAGGGCAGCATTTCTCACTGTTGTGCTCCTCTGACCTGTCACAGCATCACCTGAGTCTGCTTGTTAAAAATTCAGATTCCAGGGAAGCGGCTGTGGCTCAATCAGTAGGGCTCCCGTTTACCATATGGGAGGCCCCGGGTTCGGTTCCCGGGGCCTCCTGGTGAAGGCAGGCCCGCCCGCATGGCGTGGTTAGCTGACCCAGCGAGCACAAGCAGCAAGGGGGGGATAAATGAGTAAATAAATAAAATCTTTAA
>JAKSZT010052198.1:3246916-3470948 GCA_026826555.1 Tolypeutes matacus | reverse complement strand
GCCCGGGTGGGAGCGCGGCCCGGGGCCCCGCGGGCGGCAGCCTCGGCCACCCGGCGGCGGCGGGCAGGGCGCGTGCGCACTGCAGGGGCGCCAGATTTGGCGGGAGGGGGAGTGTCCAAAGCTCTTTGTTTGATGGCATCTCTGTTTACAGAGTTTACACTTTAATATCAACCTGTTTCCTCCTCCTCCTTCTCCTCCTCCTCCTCCTCCTCCTCTTTCTCCTGAGAAACTTCGCCCGGCCGGTGCGGAGCGCGCTGCGCAGCCCGGGAGGGACGCAGGCAGGCGGCGGGCGGCGGAGGCGGCAGCCCGTGCGCTCCCCGCCGCTCCCGGCGGAGCCCGGCGCCCGCCGCGCCATGGCACGGAGACCCCGATCCAGGTAACCGCGAGCGGGTGGGCGGCCGAGGGCGCGGGCGGGGGCGCGCGGAGCGCGCGGACAGCAGGTGGACGCTGGCGCCTGGCTCTGCTCCGGGGCTGTCAGATCCGCGAGGACCCGGACCCCCTGTCTGGGCAGCCAGAGCCACCGAGAGCCAGATGAATGGAGGCGTCTAGGAGGGCAAAGGATCGGGACGCGGGGAAGGAAGGACACCCTGGGCTCAGCTGGCAAGTTGCACGGGGCTACCTTGCCCTTCGGGAGGAAAAAAAGCAGCACGTCCCATGTGGGGCCCGAGACGTGTCCACCGTCCCGGGAGCCCACCAGGTGCCCGCTTGATGCCCCGGGCGCCGACGGGGAATCGCCCCATAGCTGCTGGATGCATTGCTATCTGTTTGGACTTGGCGGTGCAGAGCATATGGCAGGTACAGGGAAAAGGCCGGATTGTTTAGTAGCCGCAGGTAGTTCATTTCAATTTCATTCATTCGTGGTGCAGGCGCAGAAGTGTCAGCTGACAGGCGGCTGCAAAGGGAGGAGAGGGGTCTATACTTTTGCAAATCGCGTTGAGCCCTGGGTTCGGGGTTCTGCTCATTATTCCCCGGGAGGTTTTTATTTCGAGCGCAAATACTGCACATGCACACACGCACGCCCGCGCCGCACATGTCACCGCCCTGAGGCTCGCGGGGACGCTCGGTGATGTCCCCTGACGTTCGGGCCCGACGGAGGGAAGAGGGGCGGAAAAGGAGAGAGACTCGGCGGAGCTGTCAGTTGCGGGCGCACCAGCTCCGGCGGTCCTCACCTTCCCGGACCGCAAGCGCCGCGCGCCCCGCCAGTGGCCGAGTGGGGGGCTAGCTCGGCGGCCGTGGCGGCCGCCCCTCTGCGGAAAGGGACCGGCCGGCAGCACCCCTAGGCCGCTGCTGCGCAACCGGGACGCAACCGTGGGCTCTTCCCGCGGTTAGAGGTGCCCGCGCAGCGCGCACACGTGGACGCGGCCGAGGTCCCCGCTCCTCCCCGCGCCCTGCTCCTGCCGCCTGAGGTCGTCTGGGCCCTAGGACCTGAGAGACATTGGGGACAAGTCTGGGGGTCGGGGAGGATCCTATCCACCTGCCTTTCCTCGGGTTGATTTTATTTGCTGGTAATAATTTGTTTTGAACCTGCGGACGCGGGTCTCAGCGCGGCGCTGGGAAGTTGCAAAGAGTGGGTGTGCGCGTTGCAGCAGCGCCCGTGAGCCCGCCGGG
The DNA here is from genome assembly GCA_026826555.1 of Tolypeutes matacus. Taxonomy (NCBI): domain Eukaryota; kingdom Metazoa; phylum Chordata; class Mammalia; order Cingulata; family Chlamyphoridae; genus Tolypeutes; species Tolypeutes matacus. The sequence goes on along the minus strand of JAKSZT010052198.1, from coordinate 3,469,340 downwards.
GGCCGGGTGCAGCGCGAGGCAGGGCTGGGCGCTGGAGGGGAAGGGGGAGGCCCGGCCGCGCGGGGCGGGGTGCTGCCTCGGAGCAGGTTCACCTTGGCCTTTAGGACTTAACAGTAGAGCAGCGGAGTACCCCCCCCCCCTGTTTTTTTTTTTGAGAGCAGGAACTGGGAAGAGGAGGAGGGAGCCCGCGCCCAGAGGTCTAGGCTGTCCCCGCGGGGCGGGGCCGCGCAGGTTCCCTGGGCCTCCAGGTAGCCCGGAGGGGAGGTGGCCGGGCGGGGCGGGAGCCTTGAACCTGCCCCAGGGGGAAGAGAAACCCGGCTGCAGGCCCGAGGCCGTTTCTTGCACGGCGCGCGTCAACTCGCCGGGGATTATTGAACAGGTCAGCGAAATGAGTCTGAACCCCTTTTCTAGAATCACAGAAGCGGCCACAAAGCACTTCCTCTCGCTCCCCTCCCTCTTCCCAGCCCCCAAGCCCTCTTTTCTTTTTCGTTTCTTTGCACGGTTTGTTTCCTTGATAGAATGTCATATTCATAGTTGTACTCCTGTAACCACACCGGGTCTAGCAGGTGGGGAGTCGAGAGCATCAAGCCTGAAGTCAGCCTTTGAAAGTCCTCTGACTGTTGGGTCTGAGATTTTGTCTGAGCAGATAAAGGAAAAGTTATTTCAAGTCCTTAGTAGAAATTAATCATGCTCCTGGGGCCCCCCGGACAACCTAGAGCAAGGAAATCGCATGCAAAACTCAAAGGCGAGCCCTCGCCGAGCCGGCGGGGGCGCCCAGGACCGCCGGTGGGGGCAGCCCGGCTTCCCCTGCTCTCCTCATGGCCCCTTAGGGCCTGCAGCGATCACAGGTCAGGTTTCCCCCCAAGACCCTGGTTTTGCATTTCCCTGCTTCGGTGCCTAATTTTTAAGAGGCACGGAAGAAATGGAATCATCAATTATTAGCGCTGGAAAGCACCTTAGAAAGCGAACCCACGCCCTTCAGGATAGGCGAGGAAACTGAGTTCCTGAGAGAGACCATGAGATTAGTCCAAGTCAGGCATCTGGAGATCGGCAGACCCAGGACTGACGCCTTTGCCCGCAGAACCTCACTCCTGTTTGGGTCTTGTCCTCTCACCTGACTTTGGCTGCCCCCTGTGGGCAGCTGAGTATGTTGCTTGCTCTAAGATGTTGAGCTGTTTGTTTCCAAGAGAGACATGCCCCATTAGGAGTTTGGAAAATGCCATCCTCCCTTCTGAAAATGTGATCTCCAGATCCAGCCAAACCTAAAACGTTAAGTTGTGTTAAATCTGTGACTGCACGTGCAGATCACTCTGCTTCTCTTCTATCCCTGATCTTTCACGAGGGTCCCATTTGGGGACTTTCCTAGGAGGGCCCAATGAACCTTCCAAAGGACGCTGCCATACTGTTCCGGGTTTCTAAAAAAAAAAAAAAATTTTTTTTTCATCTTCTAATGCCTGTTTTTTATATTCCAGGAAAACTATTGTGATTATTAGTTATTAGTATTCTGATTATTATTTAGTGCCTCCTGTTAATAGTGTAAAACAGAACTAGTCTCTTGTTTAAAAAGGTAGACACTAAATGAAAGAAATGGTTAGAGATTATAAATACAATTTAGTGGACTTTTTTTTGTGGTAGTGCTTCAATTTGGGATCACATCCTGCCTGTCACCAGGCATGGTGGACCTTGGGATTGTTGCCGCAAATAAAGTTCTAAATGATAAGAACCCCAAATTCAGGATTTGGGGGTAGGGACTCACTTGACTTGTAGGGGGTCGGTAATATACACTAGTTTGGAAAGACAAAACCTAATGTAAATTTAAATGCCTTTGTTAAAATAATACCTTGTATCATGCTGTTGCTTTATACCATTGTTTTTATTGGACCCTGTTTGATGGGCTTCTCAATGTCACAATGACAAATTTTAGTGATGTTTCTGAGACAGTACACTTTTTCCTCATATCTTAAGTCTTATAAATAAAATTGTAACTCTAAGTAAACCGTGGTTTACCTGGTTTAATTCCAATATATTCAGCATGTGATTAACAAACATTAAGTGTAGAGTCATTAAAAGGCATCAAAATTCTTAGTTTTGGTCAAGTGGGAAAACTAAAAAGCTCTTTTAAAAATAATAATGGGTCTGTTTTACACCCATGCATTTCTTCTGGGGAAGAATAAATTAGGTACATTTCAGGATATTTCAAATACCTTTCTGCCAGAGGCAGAAAAAACAAAAGAGAAGTGGATGCTGACTATCAAATAGCCTCATTAATCACTTGGTTCCTCTGGAGACTGAGTAGCAGAAGCATGGCCACAGGTTGGGTCTGCATGACCAGAGCTTTGAACAGTTTGATATTAATGTTATTTACAAAATAGTTTGATCACTTGATGGCTTTATCCTTCCTTGGGTTTTTAAATGCTTTCCTCCTAGAGTCTCCTCATCTTCAAATCTTTCAGGGATGATGATAATTACATTATTGAGTGTATTACTTCTTGAAATTTTTCTTTTATTAAGACACCTGTCCCAGTGGCATAGCATAATTGAGTTGTTTATCATGTTTGGGAAATATTAAGTGATGTGAGGTCTGCTGCAGATCTTGAGTGTGTACTTATATAAAGGATATGGGCTCTTGTTCTTTTTATTGTCCTTCACGTTAAGTTTTGAACTTAGACCTTCATTGGCTGGAAGGCTGCCAAATGTGTAACTTGCCACTGTTCTAACAGTCACAGCAGGTTTAAACATGCAGCACAATGAGAAAGTGCCAGGTCCTTCACCGTATCTGTGGATACCAATAAACAGCAGAACGAGTTTACAATGCTAGAGCAACAGAATGCACAATACAATCTTGTCGTGCAAGTTTTCAAAGTTTTATCTTCATAACCTTTGAAAAGATTGTGGAGGAGTTTTTGTGTACGTGTGGTAATCCAATCGTTTAAATCCTCTGGTTTCAGTCTCCATCTGCCCATTTTTATTTCTGCAGCATATACAGTAGCGACGAGGATGACGACGACATTGAGATGTGTGACCATGACTATGATGGGCTACTTCCCAAGTCCGGAAAGCGTCATTTGGGGAAAACTAGGTGGACCAGGGAAGAGGTAACTAATTGTTTGATCAAAACATGAAAAAAAAAACCTGGAGTGCATCAGTTTATGAAAAACACACTCTCGGTGACACGACGGGCCCCAAAGTCATTAGTAGGTGCTTGGCAATCTGACCCTACCTGCCGGTACAGCCTCACCTCTCACCACCAACATCCACATCTACACCATACCCCCTATTTCCAAACTATCTGTAGTGCTATGCTTCCTTTGTGTTTCCTTCTGCCTCTTGTGCCCTCGTCCCTTGGCCCCATAATCCCCAAATAGCTTCTTCATTACCATGCTTAGACATCCCTTCTTATGTGAAGCCACCGTCCGCCTACCCAGATGGGATTGGGTGCATCGTCCTGTGGCCCCATGCCACAGGGTACATCCTCTGCCTGATCATTGCTGTGCCATTTCTGCTTTCCCCAGTAGCCTGTAAACCTTGAGGGTGGGCTGAAATGTTTCTCTTTGAATTCCATGAACCCAGAATTACTTTACACAAAGTAGCTTGTTAATATATATCCCTGAATAAATGAATTGCTTTTCCAAAACAAAAACAAAAACAAGTAAAAAAAGAAGAACCTGTTGAATTCATCTCTTTATAATGTATTAATTTAATATTCTTGACATACCCCATTTCACAGAGCCCTACACAAGTATGTATATCCGAAATCTATGCAATAATGGATGGAGATGTAACTGCTTCCAACATTCTTTTCTGGCTAGTTTATCAAAAGCTTGAGCTTTAGAGGAATGAAAAAAATACTTAGGAAACAAAATTATTGTGTGGGGAAAAGTTTCTTTTACTTTAATGTTCTCAAGTCTTTGGCAACCGATTTGAGTGGAGTTCATATTAGAATCACTGGTATTGGCACTTCTGGGGTTTCATTCTGTGCTGGTTCACGTAAATCAGAGCCTGCGTTGACAGACAGATGGGATTCCAGTGGGGCGCACAGAAGCTGCAAGTCCTACCTATTGAGACTGTGCCCTTGCGTGATCCTGAGGGATAAGCGTTCTGGTGCGAACACTGGCTTCCTAATTCCTGCCTCTGTCATCCGAGTGCTCCATGTCATGTGTGAGCAGAAACCTAAGGGCTACCGTTCTCCTGGAGGAACATGTTTACAATGATACTTGCCAACTGGTGGCACTGGGAACAGTCTGTGAACTGAAAGGACAGATGCTTAGTGGCTTCTGTACTCCAGTAAGGTTGGCCTCATGTAAATTGTGAATGCCTGGATGCAAAAAACGGAATTATTTTCTTACATTATACATGCCTTAAAGTTTAAGAAAAATTATCATCCATTGTGCATATGATAGAGGTTGAACTAACTGAAAGTATTTTTGAACCAACATCCTACTTGTTGCCCTAGTTGCATGTCTAGTGAATCCAGCACTTGAGTTCATTACTTTTTTTCCTCCAAAAGTGAAACTTTTAACAATTAATGTATTTTATTCACACAATATGTGCCAGGTATTATACTAAATGTTTTACATAATTACCTCATGTAATACCCAAATAGCCTTGTTGATATCAGCATTCCCATTTTATAGATGACAATGCTAAGGCCCAGAAAGGTCAAGCTTATAAACTAAAAAAATCAAAAGCAGAATCAAGATTCAAATTTATGCTCTAAACTAGTACATTAATATCTGTTGTGTTTGGATATTTTTGAGGGAGTATTTTTCTGCTTGGAACACTGGATTCGTTCTTTCCTTCAGTATAATTTAAATGGAGTTATACAGTAAATGACTGATATCCTAGGAATACTTTTAAATGTCTTAGGATGAAAAACTAAAGAAGCTGGTGGAACAGAATGGAACAGATGACTGGAAAGTTATTGCCAATTACCTTCCGGTAAGTTAGTACATTTAAAAAATCTTATTTTTGCAAACCAGAATCTCTCTCCCAAATATTTAAATAAGATATTCTAGGAGAGAATACTAAGGCCATTACAGATTTGCTCACATGTAAGAAGTAGGGGAAGAAATCTTCCATCCATAACTTTATTTTATATTGTGATGCATATAATTGGGGCTTCTAAAGAGATTGCTTCTTGTTTTATCTTTTCATTGGTTCGGTTAATATAAATTAGCATCTTGAAGGTTTATTCCATGATAGATGAATAAACTTGTGAAATTTCCCCACAATAAGCTTCTTCTAAATTCCCTTGTTTTTATCAACAGCCATGCCTTCGGTGCCTAGGTTGAGAATTTTGGAATCCTTTTAGACTTATTCTATCCCCTCCACCCCTGCTTCCAAGCAGTTATTAAGAATTTAAATGACAAATCTGGAGTTCCTTTGTTAGGCCCCTTCCCCCTCTCCTGGACTAGTACAGCGGTCCCCCAGTGGGCTTCCCCACTTGCAGCTTTCCTCGTTCCAATTCATCCCACGCACCACGAGCAGGTCAAGCTTCCTATAATGCAGCTGGACCTCATGCTTTCAAAACCTACAACAGTAACTTAGAGTCACCCCAAGTTAGTAAATTGCCTGGCACACAAGGGCCCCTGCTCAGTGGCCCCAACACATAGCTCCAGTTCTGTTTTCTACCTCTTCTGTAAGCAGGTCTGGTTAAATTCATTTCTGCTTCCCCTTCTCTGGGTTTTTGTTCCTGATGATCCCACCACCTAGAATGTTCTCTCTTTACTTCTTTACCAGTTAAAATTCTGTCTACACTTCCAAGTCCTTTTCCAAGAGCTTTTCCTAACTCCTATGGAGACATAATTTCTCTATCTCGGAGTACTCCTCTGCCTACCCCAATGCCATTGTGCTTTGGTCTTTTCTTGGATTATGATTCAAACACTGCTTTCTCTTAGAATTAAGTAGATAGTTGTCTTTTTCCATCTTATATGTTTATAAGCTCTTATAAGTTTCAGAATTATCTTCGATTCATCTATGTTCCTTCTAAAATACAAGTATTCATGGCTGTGAATTGAAGCACATCTCTTACATTGAATGGGAAGCAAATTTTAGCCATTGGATTTGGGTTTCCTTAAAAGCCTGATGTTCATATGGGATCTCTAACATGTCTTAGGCCATGTAGGTACTTCCACCCAGAGCAGACTAAACTCAAGGTTAAGTTCCTGTGATAGGCACATGTGCAAATATGGTGTTCCTATAGTCCCAGTGGCAGGACTGTTTCCTTCTAGAGTCAGAGCTTCTGATTGTAGCTGTGACTTTGATACAGTCTTTGCATATTCCTTAGCTATAAGTAATGAGGAAGAGGTGGGCTCTCCAAAATTGTCTTAACATGTTCCTGAATGTTCTCACTGTATATTTTCTGTATATGAGTCACATTAGCACGCAGTTCTTCATGCACTTATCAAATCATGTCCACGTGACAGTGCCTACTTTATTTATCTAGAATCGAACAGATGTGCAGTGCCAGCACCGATGGCAGAAAGTGTTAAATCCTGAGCTCATCAAGGGTCCTTGGACCAAAGAAGAGGATCAGAGAGTAAGTCCCTTCTTCACTGGCTGTGCAAATCATGATTAAGAATATTCCCCAAACATCTTTGTTGAATGTTGTTCACCTTGAGGAAACAGGTAAAGTGTGCAAACAGGAAGTAGAGGACTCTATTCCCATATTTTCAATGAATGAAAGCAGAGTTTTAGAAATTTTCTAAAGATCTTGTAACACTGAAGAATGATTACACTGACTTATTGCGTAACATTAAAACCTAGGTTATTTTTGTGTGTTTATCTGAAGGTGATAGAGCTTGTACAGAAATACGGTCCGAAACGTTGGTCTGTTATTGCCAAGCACTTAAAGGGGAGAATTGGAAAACAATGTAGGGAGAGGTGGCATAACCACTTGAATCCAGAAGTTAAGAAAACCTCCTGGACAGAAGAGGAAGACAGAATTATTTACCAGGCACACAAGAGACTGGGGAACAGATGGGCAGAAATCGCAAAGCTACTGCCTGGACGGTAATAATATGTCAAAAAATATATGGACTGGGAAAAATGAGGGAGTGGGCATTGGACATTCCATTTCAAATGTATGGTGAATGAGTTAAATTCTGTCAATTGTGTTTCATTGGATAAAGCAGAACCATAGCTTTTAGAACTGGAAGAGATCTTAAAGTTTGTCTGGTTGAGGACTTGAGTTAAAGTCCAGGATTCACCCAGCGGTGAGCCCTGGGCTAAGCACTTAACCCTCCTCAGCCTCAGTTTCCCCATTTGCAAAATGAGTAATAACCCACTTGGCTGTGCCAGTGTTAGGATCAAGTAAAATTAATGTCAAAGCACTTTGTAAACTGCAAAACTCCAAACACAGAGGAGGAAACTGAGGAAAGAGGACAGCTTGTCTCTGGTCTGAGATCACATGGCTGGTTCAGCAGCCAGAAGGAACTGGGCCACCGTTTTCCTGATACCAGTGTTCATTTCATTACACCGCTTTGCTTATTTATTTTTCTTTTGAGTAAAGCAATAAAGTATTTCTAGAATTATCATACTGCTCCCAGGTTTTTAAATAACGTCAGTGTAATGCTTTTGTTTTAATGAGCAAGAGAAGAACATGACTTCTTTATGAAGGCTAACTGTGCAAGCTCCTTTTTGCCCCACTTTTCCCATTTAAACACAACATAACAGATTTTGTTTAATTTGGAAACAATATTTTACTATAAATAAATAGTGTAACATTGGAAACATTAAAAATATTTTTATTTTTGAGCTTCATAACCCAAAAGTGGAGAAAAGGTTGATTCAAAGAAGCCCATGGCTATGAAAATGCAGCTAGTGTTTCCTTGTGATGCTCCAAGGCATGTCCTCCCTATTACTTCAGGATAAGCTCAGAGAGTTCAAGAAATTGGTTAAAGGAGGCCTCTTATCCCAATCGGTCTGAGAGATATGCTGTTGATTCTTCTGGCAATTAAAGGGGCAATTGAACTTCCTCTTTCTTTAGCTTACATCCCCCACCCCCACCGAAATAGTAAAAGAGAGGCTTAAAACGGTTATTTGAATTGAGAAACTGTTTTCCTGAAAATTGAAAGACTTTAGTAAAAGTGCTATGCAGCTTGAAAATATATTGGGGGTTACTATCGTTTCCTCCTAGATCCCAATTTCCACGCTCACCTCTGTCTGGTTATAGGACAATCTGGGTGTCCTATATCAAAAGTGGGGAGTTTTTCTTGACTCAGAATCTCTCGCTTGTGCTCTGAGAGTGGCCAGTGCAGCAGCAGCATTTTCATTCACAGAGTTTCCCAGGGCGACCGTGATGTGTCGCTTTAATGGCGTGATCTTCCAGGACCCCAGCACTTTCAGTTGTGTCCATCTTGTACCACTGAACAGAGTGAACTTAAAGGCACTGTTTTGATAAATACTCCTTTATCAAGGAAACAAAGTGGTTAAAGGTACCAAAATTTATGGAAAGTACATGTATTCTAGATTGTACTATGAAGAGAAAACCTATGGATTTTAAATTAGGTTAAAGGGAAAGCATGATCTTAGGCAAGAGAGAACGAAATGATTTTAAAACTATTAGTGGACAAAAAGAAAAGATGTCTGTTCGAAACAGTTTTCTTCTCAATTAATTGAAATCTGCATTGAAATTTTTGCTCATAAGAAATTTATGTGATCTATTTCTGTGCAGAACTGATAATGCTATCAAGAACCACTGGAATTCTACAATGCGACGGAAGGTCGAGCAGGAAGGTTATCTGCAGGAGTCTTCTAAAGCCAGTCAGCCAACAGTGGCCACAGGTTTTCAGAAGAACAGTCATTTGATGGGTTTTGCTCACGCTCCGCCTTCAACTCACCTCCCTCCAACGGGGCAGCCCTCAGTAAACAATGACTATTCCTATTACCACATATCTGAAGCCCAAAACGTAAGCCATTCCTGAGAATTTAATCTAATGAGGGGTGATTATTTTAGCTCCAGGTATTAATAACACCTTGCAGCTGCATACCTTTCAAGGAGCTTCCTAAACACCATCAGGACTAATCCTCACTTAAGCCCTTTGACGTGGACAAGGGTAGGTATTGTTGTCCTTGATTTTTACGTATTCGGAAATGAGGATGCTGAGTGAGTTGTCCAGGGTTTCACATCTCTGAAGACAGTGCTGGTGAGAATCCAAGCTGTTTGATTCCGAAACTGCTATTTGATACCTTGCTGCTTCGAATCTAATTTGAAGTTAGCTTCTGAATGTCAGTTGCCTTAGCAAGGGCCTGCCAGAGAAGAATGGAGGAATGGGCATGCATTTGTAGTTGCGTATTTGACTTTTCCAAAATGAAAAGTAAATGTGATATTACATTAAAGAGGAGGCAGTCTGACTAACTGAAATGCTACTGATCATGGTAGGATCGATTCTGATAGGGATCTAGCAGAAATGCCTGGACACATTCAGGCAGTGTAGGTTCCTGTTTGCACTGATTCTCTGAGCTCCTTTCATCCTTGCTTGGATTGGTGTGATTCCTTCCTCACCTGTCGATATTTATATTTAGGAAAGAAATCATTCTTAAAGGCTGAAAAAGAAAGAATAAGGAGAAAAAAAATTGAATAACTTCCATCTTAAAACTAACAAAAATAAATGATGAGTTACCCAAGAATACAGAGCATATATGCAAATTCTATGCAAAACATATCCATATACAGTTTTTCACTCTTCTCTGTTTCATGTATTTGGTTACAGACTTTCCAGAAATGTCTCAGGTGAATAAACTATCATAATAAAAGGTTTGGTGTCCTTTATTAAAACGCATAATTATTCCAAGATAAATATTTTCCTTTACAAAGAGCTAATACCATCAGCTTTTCCCATCAAAATTCCCTTCACACACTCATGAATGTATTGTAGATGATATTTCCCATTGTGTGTTTTTCTCTAATTAAGAAAGACCTCCCGTTGGGATTGTGAAGCACTGTAAATTTCTTTTGCTCTGCTGCTGTAGCTAGCTAGCCATTTTTACCTGCCTGAAATGAGAGTGCTTTCTATTGTTTAGTGGATTTTATCAGTATTTTTTGTCTTAGTCCTGGAGCAAAGTCTCATGAAGCAAAGGCAACTGTGAGTGACTGGCTTTGTTTTGCCTTCTTGCTTTAGGTCCCCGGTCATGTTCCGTACCCTGTAGCGCTACATGTAAATATAGTCAATGTCCCTCAGCCAGCTGCTGCGGCCATTCAGGTAAGGGCACTTTAAGACTGTTTCTTAAAGAAACTCATTAGCTCTCCAAGGCACTGTTTTTAACAATCGCTTTATTTCTTTCCTCTAACCGCTTACATGCACCTGACCACCTGAAGTTAAGAACAAAAGGGAATAGCAGAGAGGGGGCAGTTCTGGTCGGCAGGGCCCCCCTTCTTCGCTGCTGGAGGGATTTTGCTCTGGAATCCCCTGATTCTCTGATGCTCTAAGTTGAAGCACTCGCCAGTCAGCACCCAGCCTAGCCTCAGATTTCACATGGCTCCCTTAAGTCTGGGCTATCGTTCACAAAGACTGCCGTGATGTTCTGGAACGACATTTCACAAACGGCCAAGTTCAGCTCTTTGGGCTGCGTGTGAAACAGCCGTGGCTTTGCAGCTTTCCGTATTTATTTTTTCCCCCATTAACTTTTCCTTTCAGAGACACTATAATGATGAAGACCCTGAGAAGGAAAAGCGAATAAAGGAACTAGAGTTGCTCCTAATGTCGACTGAGAACGAACTTAAAGGACAGCAGGTGCTACCAGTAAGGATGTTGTTGGGCTTGGAGAGGGAAAAATAGCTGTAGCCCAGAGTGCTTCTTTATCCTCTTCCTTGTCTTCTAAATATTATGCCACCTGAGGCTCTACCTTTCAGTGAACTGTGTTTAATCCTAAGAAGTTGTATTAAAGTGCATTTGGCCTCAGAATGTGTGTTGATGACATTGGGCGTACCCCTTTTGGGTTGCAGTGGCGCCCCACTGTCCACTCCTGATTGTCATCATTGATATTTTCCTCCAGAAAGACTGTGATCAATTCAAAGACTAGCAAAGATCAAATGCATGAAAATCTTCAGTTTTGAAAAAGCTGTGTGTCTTGTAATGAAAATATGGTGTCTACTCATTTGCTTTTTTCTTTTTCTATCAGTTTTCTTAACCTAGATTTTCTTTTTTTTTTTTTTTTTTTTTTACCGGGAGGTCCTGGGTATCGAACCCGGGTCCCTCCATATGGGAGACGGACGCCCAACCAGTTGAGCCACATCCGACCCCAATCTTAACCTAGATTTTCATACTTGATAATTTCAAACTTGATTTGATGCATGTTCAGATGTTTAGTCCATGCACACACACAAAATATATATATAACCTTCCAAAGTAAAATCAGCTACCTCTATTTTGCTTGCATGTAAGAAAGCTGTGTGGGCCATTAATGAATTCCGACATCTTTTTTACTGATTGGGCAGCAAAGCTGGGAATGCGACTTGTACTTGGTAACGCGTAGTTAACCAACTAAGATAAGCAATGAGTAGTGATACCCAGGAGGAGCACGCCTTTTTTTGTTAAATAATAAAATGATTATGCACATGATATGTTAGTTCCACCATTTTTTAGCTTTAGTTAAGGTTTTGCAATTTCTCCTGTTGCACGGTCATGCTGTTAATTTGCTCTTCTGCTTTCCTAACCACGTCGATTTGGCAGCCTTTCGCGGCCTCAGTGCAATCTGTAGCATTCGAAAGGGAGAGAAGCAACAAGAATTCAACAGAGAAATCAACTCTAACTCGAGTCCGTTAGCCTTTTGGTAGGTTAGACTGCCAATAGCACAATTCTTAAGTCACAGCAAACGCTAATGGACCTTTCCGAAATGATGATAAACTGGGGCTTTTAAGAAGCTCTGTTGAGGATTGCACTTTGCAAAATAGTTGCATTATTTGCAGTTGTAACAAAATGATGCCATCAAGGTCATCAGGTAGATGCCAAACTATATCACTCTTCAAAAGCAGGGTCTTGCATTGATGAAAGGAAACATCTTGACGGCTGTTTCGTAGGCATAAGTTTTGGGTGATGCAACTACATTTATCTTTCCTCCAACAGTATCTGATACCTTGTGCAACTTCATTGCTAAGTTCCTTCTCCCTTTCTTCTCCCCGCTCGTCTTTGCTTCTCCCCCCTCCTCCTTCCTTAGACACAGAACCACACATGCAGCTACCCCGGGTGGCACAGCACCACCGTCGCCGACCACACCAGACCTCCTGGAGACAGTGCACCTGTTTCCTGTGTGGGAGAACACCACTCCACTCCATCGCTGCCGGTGGAGCCTGGCTCCCTACCTGAGGAGAGCGCATCTCCAGCAAGGTGCATGATCGTCCACCAGGGCACCATTCTGAACAATGTTAAGAACCTCTTAGAATTTGCAGAAACACTCCAGTTTATAGATTCTGTAAGTAGAACCACGAAGGCAAGCTAAGGTTTGGGGAAGAGAAATCAGATGACCTCGTTCTTAAATCGTTGCCATTTTCTATAGCAAATAGCATGTTATTATTATTATTATTATATGTTAGTGTAAAACGGTAAAAGTAAGATTTGAGTCTTAGTGTACATGTTTTTTTCCCCCGTGGTCTGGTTTCGTGGGCTACCCAGATAAAAGGTAGCTTCTCACACTCTTCTTTCAAAGTGCATATTTCTTAAAATAGTGATGTCATCTTATTGGCAGAGTTTGGGTTATAGGAATGGTGTTTGGTAGTTTGGTATTTTTAACTTTTTGGGTATTTTTACTTTGTTTACTTCTCTGTGCTTCTCTAGAACTTTGCTTGGCTTTGGGATAGTGCATTAAGATTTATGTTACTCGTAGTGTAAAGCAATCTTTCAGGGGTAATCAGTTCACTGGTGGAACTGCAAAACAGTTTTCTCCACAAAACACTGATTCTTGATTACCAGTCCCAATGGATCTTCCGAGAAAAGTCATCTAGAATGAATCACATTTGACTTCAGCACTCACAAGCAGACAGTCGGTTCATTTCCTTGGTTTCCCAGTTGGTTATAAAGCATTTACTGCTTATCCATTGGCCAGGAGACGAATAATGCCTTAAGCGTATCTAGAAGAGGTTTTCTTTTTGCTTTAGTTGCGTGCCAACGCTAGAGGCCGGGAGGTCCCTGCAGGGCGCGTGTAGGACCAGCCTGGAGGCTGCGCGGCCCGCCCCCCAGTGCAGGGCACCAGAAGAAGCTGTTTCTCCAGAAGGCAAGCAGAGGGGCCAGGTGTCTTCTCTGCACTTGGCATCTCTTTCTCAGCGCTGGGTTGCAGATGATGGCGCTCGCCGTCTGTCTCAAAGCTCTGTGCCTCCCACATTGTTTCAGGATCCTTCATCACGGTGTGACCTCAGCAGTTTTGAGTTCTTTGAAGAAGCAGCTTTTTCACCTAGCCAACACCACGCAGGCAGAGCCCTCCCGCTTCAGCAAAGCCATGTGACTAGCCCTGCTGGAGAGCGTAGCAGCAGGTTGAACAAGCACAGGCTGAGGGAGGCTGCACTTGACCCACCCACGCCCTTCCCTCCTGCAAGGCAGAGCACAGTTCCACTGGTCATCCTGCGAAAAAAGCGGGGGCAGGCCAGCCCCTTGGCCACTGGACAAGCTAGCTCCTTCATATTTGCTGGCGTCAGCAATGCAACTCCCAAGCATTCCCCTGCCAAAAGCCTACCCTTCTCTCCCTCGCAGGTAGAGCACCATTTGTGCACAGCTGTTACTAATTTTCAACAGACACCTGAGTCTTAATCATCTCGAAACTAATCCTTTGGAACAAATGACTAATGACTGTCATCCTTGCTGATTTCACTCCATCGTCGAATCTCGCTGTTGCTAAGTCATGCTGCCTCCCGGAGTTTAGGCTGTCTGTAGACTGATGATTTTGTTTTAATTCTCTTACTCTTCGGTGGTTTGGAAGATGGCTAGTTGCATGGGATGTGCTTTTAGTTCCTGCGACACTAGAGTTTAACATTCCTTTCCCTTCCTCTTCTCCCATCCCTTCCCTTTTAAAATTTTAACATATTTTCTGCATCTTTGTTCACTTATTATTATGTGATTCACTGACCCAGGGGAGGAGGCAACTGAGCTATGTTTAGAGAACATTTAGGATTGTATCTAAAATCTAGAAACCTTAAAGGTCCCTATCCATCTCTATGTTTTGGAAGAGTATGAGAATGCTCAAGGAAACTAATTTATGTTTTAATTGTAATTTCAACATTGGCTATTTAAGAGTTGTGCCATAATAGTCTATTAGCCAATGAATATTCTTGCTTCATATAATTTTTAAAGCATGGAAATTATTATTCATTTCAGAGACTTGTGTTTCTAAATTATTTATATAAATGCACTTAATAGATAATTTGGCACTTTAAAATACTTTTCCAATTATTTCTGTTTGAGTTTATTGCAATCACAGCTTCAAGTATGAACATGAGCCATCATACACAAAAAATTTTCTTGTTTTTTGCCTGTATTTTCCAAACTGTGTTCTGCAGAATGTTATCTGAAAGACTTTAATAGATGTTCCAAAAGACAACTAAATATATATGTATATAATTTTGGGAAACAATGACTCAAACAAAGTTAAAAGGATTCTTTACCTCAGGAACTTTCTACATTTTTAATTGTGAATTTCCAGGAGGAGCGCATGCATGACGTGCTGTATTTCCCAAATTTATTTTAACTCAGAACCATTTGTTTGAGGAACACCTATTATCATCCCAAAACACTGGTCTTCTGCAAGACACAAATGAATATTTGAAAATCTTCCATATAATGTAAATCTACTGAAATAACAGTTTTGGTTCATGGACCATTAAAGAGAAAAAACAGCGTGAGAAAAATTATAATTACTTTCTTTTAAAAATCACTTTAATCTTTTTAACATTAATAAAGAGTGCATCTCATTCTCTTTAATGACAAGTGTTATTTATTGGGAAGAGTTTCCTAGGAATATGCAAAATTTTCAACATCCCTAGATTTTAATTCTTGGAAATCACTCTCCAAACCTTGGGTGTGCTCACTCGAAACAAAACAGTACCTGCTCTATGTGCTTGTCGATATCTTTATTATTTTATGTAGAGGGTCAGTCAAACATACTTGCTAGTTATCAAGGTGTGATTTTTTTAAAATTGTGCTGAAGAATCCCTGTTTAATATAAGTAATTTTTTTTTTCTTTCTCCCATGTTTAGTTCTTAAACACTTCCAGTAACCATGAAAACTTAGACTTGGAAATGCCTTCTTTAACTTCCACCCCTCTCAACGGTCACAAATTGACTGTTACTACACCATTTCATAGAGACCAGACTGTGAAAATGCAAAAGGAAAATACTATGTAAGTCTTTGGCTCAAGAATAAAATTATGTACTTATTTACTGATAATTAATAGAATATAGTTCCCAAAAGCCTTAGTCCAAATTTCTAATCCATATATATAATCCATGTATGTTCCCATAGTGAAACCATACGTACGTATGTAATCGCATGTATTCCCACATTGAATATGTCTGTCCTGGCCTGTTCTACCTAGAGGTAGAAGGTAGAAGGATAAACCAAATTACCTTTTGTCTCGATTCCATAATTTCCTCTATTTGCATATAACTTTTCCAGTCCAGTTTTTCTGTTCATTCAATAAGGCCTTTTCTTCTTCACCAAGAACAAGATTTTCAGTTGCCTTTCCTCTCTGATTTTAAACTTCAGAATAAGAATGAGTATGATTTTTACTTTGTTTATATTGTTTAAATCTTATTTTTTCTTTTTGAAATTTACATATAATAGCCCTCTCATGACACCCTCCAGATTACTTATGATTAGAAGCCAAGGGGCGATTAAGCTATCATTTATATTCCACAAAATCTTTGCCAATTCAAACAAATGACAGAGTCAGTGTGAATCATAAGAAACTTTAAAAAGAAATGCAATCGTATTATTTCCAAGTACAAAAAGAAAATTTTAAGAGACAAACATAATGTTTTCTAGTGTGGGCCATGTTTTAATGGGTAGATAAAATTGATTTGCAAATAGCATCAGAGCTTCACAATGCGTATGGTCATCGTAAACACTTAAGGCCACTACACATGGTTTTAGAACTGCAAAAGATGAAAATATATTAATCTTTTTAGTTTTAGGGGTATAATATTTTTAAATAGCTGAAAAAATATGTGATGTACATATTATCTTTTTCTTAATCAATCCATATGATTAATCTACCTACCTAATTCCCTAACAATAACAGAGTTTATTGCATTTAGTGAATAATATTAAATTTAATAAGTAGGGCAATATAAAAGACATAGTTTCTCTTATATTGAACAGCTCACTGCTTTATTTCTTTTTAAAGTTTTAGAACTCCAGCTATCAAAAGGTCAATCCTTGAAAGCTCTCCAAGAACTCCTACACCATTCAAACATGCACTTGCGGCTCAGGAAATTAAGTACGGTCCCCTGAAGATGCTAGTAAGTTTTAGAAAGTGTCTTGGGTTTAATTGATTTATCAGCAGGGACGGCAATTTTCCTCTGATGCAAAAATGTCCCTTCTGCCTTTCAGCCTCAGACTCCATCTCATCTTGTAGAAGACCTGCAGGATGTGATCAAACAGGAATCTGATGAATCTGGAATTGTTGCTGAATTTCAAGAAAATGGACCGCCTTTACTGAAGAAAATCAAACAAGAGGTGAGCACAAGATCCTCTGGAAAGAACAAGCAATGACTCCTGTTCCTTTGCTGCCCACCCTGTCGGCCTGAGGAGGCTGGCCTCAGCTCTGTGTCACAGCTCCACTTGTACGATTTTCATACATGTGGCAGTTAAAAGATAGGTATGGATGTGTTGCAAGTGAGTGATCCGCACAAACCTTTCATCTGAGAAGCCAGGCCATCTCTATCTACCTCCCGTTTGGAAAAAGAACATGCTAGAAAGGAAAAGGAAAGAAAAGGAGGCCCGGCAGTTTTTACTATACTTTCTAATCACTGATTTTGATGGAGATAAAAATATATCAAGACATATTTGATATATATATATATGCACACACATATATATTTAATTTTCAGATGTCATGGAAATTTGAAATACAGATTTAAAAAATAATAGCATCCTCAATTCATAGTATAAAAGCCAGGGAATCTCGCTTGTGAAGATCAAAATTTTAGCATGGTGGCAGGATGCATTGCTAACAGGCTAGATAAATGCCTCGTGAATTTAATTTCACGTTAGGATAAGTGTTTAAGAGGCTGGCCAGAAAATTATTCTAGAGTGCCAAAAGTTTCATGGAAATTTCTAGAAACAGAAACACAATTCCTGTGTTTTATTAGGTGGAATCGCCAACTGATAAAGCGGGAAATTTCTTCTGCTCAAACCACTGGGAAGGGGAGAGTCTGAACGCTCAGCTGTTCACGCAGTCTTCGCCTGTGGCCGATGTTCCGGTAAGTCTACGTGCGCAAACGAGGCACCTGCGTTCTTACACGATGCTGGTGTCTCACAGAACTCCGTGTGTGGCATAGGACGCTCCTGTGGCTTCAGCACTCTTGAACGCCTCCTATTTCTAAAGAGCCGCTCTTCCACACGATTGTTTTTTATGTGGTTATTAAAGTGCTGAATGAGAAGTTGAGATTTTATTTCTGTGATGGTAAGAGAATTTTTCATTTTTTTCTTATGATTTGACACTCCTTATCACTTGGAAATTCTGCTGCACAAATATACGTGTTTCCATGAAAACAGAATGTCGGTTTTTACATTCTCTTTTCATTGATTTATTCATCTTCTAAACTTGGTGTTTCCTTCTTATTAAATCGCCTCTTCTTTAGTTTTATGTAGCATCTAGCCTAGTGGCAACCACCGGCTTGGTTTATAGCAGATGCCTGATTTGGTACCCAATATTGCATTGCTTTGCTTACCACCATTTTTAAAGCTTTGGCCATCAGGTAGCCTGATTCTTTAAATTTGTAATTTATGAACAGCTGCCCTTAACTCTGATAGAGAATCAGAGCTAATAAGAATTGCTAATATTTACTCAGCATGTACGAAGCGCCAAGTCCTGTTCTCAGGGCTTTGGATGAATTAATTCATTTAATCCTCACAACAACTTTGTAAGGTTGGTAACATTAATAAATCTGGTATACCAACAGGGAAACTGGGGCACAGGTGGGGATTAGTCAGTTGTTCAAGGTCATATAGCTAGTAAGTGGTGATGTCGGCCTAGAACTAAGGAAGTCTGGTTCTAAACTCCATACTTTTTTAACCATTGATTTGTAGGTCCAAAATATTTCTGTGCCAATATATGAAATCAATAGTTCCCTCAAGAGAGCTTCATTTTTAGGGACAGATATTCATTACTTCATTCAACAGATGTTTATTGAGATCTATTGCAGAACCCTTAAGCTTTTTGTTTGGGCAATTATTCCCGCAATTAGTTCAGGATTAGTAAGTAGGCGAGTACTCATTTTAGGAAGAGAAATTCTGGGAAATGCTTGCATTTTCTCATGTGATGTATATCACATCCTGGAAATCTAGTCTCTAAAATGCTAGCACTGTATTAACTCTCATATTATCCAACCTCCTTTAAATTTCAAAATATCTCTTTCCCTTTAGAATATTCTTACAAGTTCCGTTTTAATGACGCCAGTATCAGAAGATGAAGACAATGTTCTCAAAGCATTTACAGCACCTAAAAACAGGTCCCTGGTGAGTCCCTTGCAGGTAATTAACTACTCTGACATTGGTATCTTAAAATTCATTCACCAAAAGACTGATCATCTTGTGGTTTTTTTTTTTTTTTTTTACATTTTAGACATAGGGGAATGATGCTTTTCAACAACCTCTTGATGTCTGAAAAACTCCTAAAATTCCTTCCTGGTGCTCATATGAGACACAGTGGGAAATTTTATTAAAATTTTTGAACAGGTTCCCAAAGCATAATGAAGTGAAACAATTCAAACAATGACAGAGACTAGGATCATGTGTCACATAAGTGTCGGTCTCTCATCCCTCTGCTTTTAAAGGTCTTATGAAATTTGGGCCATATAGTTTACTGTTTGTTCCAAATTTTAAATTTTTATGCTCTAACGCTAGGCCAGCAAAGCTCAGATTGCAAATGAAGTTTGAAATTAGCTAGACAGAAAATAATTGCAATGTATTTGACTATCAGGGAATCATGTCAACTGTCAATGTTGTGTGGATAACTCACAGTTGACCATCTGCTGTCAGGTTTTAATATCGAAAGATATTTCCTTTGTAACCTTCAAGTGGGTGTATGTTGATGAAATACAACAAATTCCACGTGAATCCTGAGCCAAGTGCAAAAAAGAATGCAAATGTGCTCCCCCCAAATTATTTAAAGTAGTTCTCAACATTAACTGCACCTGCACAGCCCTCCCCGCTGCCCCCCAGGCTACCCCGAGAGAAATTTCAGAAACACCGGAGCACGTGGAAAACCTGGACTCAGTGGAAAGTCACGTTTGCCTCTCTTTCAAGATGGCACACGCTGAGAAGCCTGGCCACTCCCTTTCAGAGCTTTCTTATTGTGATACGAATTCTTGCTCCAAAGTGTGAGAATCTTAGAGCTTCCCCTTTTTCAACTGGGCCTGAAATCGCACCAGTTAGAAATCTATGTGTGAGATGTAGCATTATTTTTTAAGTAATACAAATACAGCTGGAAGGGTTGTTGTGCATTTTGTTTCTTAATTCACAGAGTCTTTCCTTGTGGCCTGAGTCTGCTACCAACTGCTTCAACCTCACTGTTGACTGGAGTAAAAAGTTAGGACTTGTGGGAACTTCGTACTTGTGACAAATCTGGAGTGAGTCCAGTCAGTCAGGCTTGGGTAACCTCGTGTGGAGAAGACTCAGAGTATCACAAAGAGGTGGGAGGTGAGGAAGAAACAACTCCAGAGACAGACGAGGGATGAAGAAAGCGGGTTAGAAGGCTATAAAGGCAAAGGGCAGCCATTTCAGGTTTTATCTAGAGCTGCTCTGGGGCCCAGAAGGAGATCCTTTCTTTGTTTTTCTTTCCCTCTTCCCTAAATACTGGGCCTTTTGTTTCCAGCACATGGAACTTGACCATAAGTACTGTCAGTACTCTATTAGTACTTTAGTTAAGCTAGGTTAAGTTTTACGTGCCTTTTGTAGCCTAGTATGGGCCCAACCTGTATGTTAAAAGAAAAAGTGCATTCTAAATTTCCAAGAGCAAACAGGTAAATATATTTGGGGATAGTTATTTCTCTGAAATCGAATCCTTCTGTCTTTTGGCCAAATCCGTTCAGAGCTGAACAAGCTGCTGATTTAAAATATATATTTTATATATATATAAATTTGGCAAGAATATCAGTCTTTATGAAAAGTAGATTACCCAGGTGTTTACCTTAAATTTTAAGATGCAATAGCATTTAAAAAAATAATCAGTATGGAACTTTATTATCAATGTATTTATATTTTATTTAAAGGAAATATGGGGGGAAGCGGCTGTGGCTCAATCAGTGGGGCTCCCGTTTGCCATATGGGAGGCCCCGGGTTCGGTTCCCGGGGCCTCCTGGTGAAGGCAAGCCCACCCGCATGGCGTGGTTAGCTGACCCAGCGAGCACAAGCAGCAAGGGGGGGATAAATGAATAAATAAATTTTAAAAATCTTAAAAAAATAAAAATAAAAAATAAAGGAAATATGGGTTATCTTTGAAACTCAAAGTAAAAAAGTGCTTTATTAGTTCATATTTTCAGGTATCTCAGTGAGTCATATTTGGCACTTTAAAGATGGAAACATTTGTAAACTGAGGTTAAGGCTTTAGAAGTAGCACACGGCGAGAGCGGTATGTGTCAGTTCCACCAAAGTGAATACTGAGGTTTAAAAATTAATTTTAGGATTAGTACTTTTATCAAAACTATATGGTTTACTAATTTACATTGCTCAAACCTTTTTTAATAATCTGATATAATTCATAACTGATTCATGTTAAAAAGCACTCACTAAATGAATGAATGATATATACCAAATATCTCCTTCTCTTTGTGTTATGGAGATCTAGCCTCTGATTCCTTAGAAATATGTGATTTTTAAAATGTTTTGAACTTTTATAATACATATTTGCAAATGCATCAAGTGATTCTAAATATTTAAACCTCTATTGCCTATAATTCATATAATCTTGATTCAAGACTATTTCAATAAATTTTTATGCAATATGGTAATTTTGTTTGTTTGAACATAATTCTATTTCAGGTATTTCCATTGATAATCCTATTAGGTAGATTTCTCACACAAGGTATTAATGAACACATTGTGCATTTATTAAATGATCTGACTGTTTGATTTAAGGTTACTTTATATAATATATAACTTTTGTAATTCATACATACAATAAATCAGCTATTAAATGGGATTTTAGACAGACCATCTGGACATTTTTGTCAAAGAGCTTTTAATTAAAACAACTAAACATAATTTCCCAAAATACTTTAAAATTCTGATACTTCTAACATTTAAAATAGTTACCACTTTTATAGTGCAATTGTCTATCCAACTAATTATCTTTACTTAAGTACAAGAGCATTTTCAGTAGTAAAGTGATAAAACTATTATACTTGATAAAAAGCTATGGTGACTGTGCAATTCACTGGTTTTTTTTTTTCTTTAAAGAGTTTCTTGAGAAATAAGAGAAAAGAAAAGAAGTACACTTCCAGATGTGGATATGGGCTCCTCCAGGCAAAGTGGAGCCCATGCTCTTTTGCTGTTTCAGTTTAATCATGACAATAGCATTTTAGGCAGAGCAGTTATTATTGTTTCTGAGGCCCATATACTGAGCCTTTATGATTTGGCCTCTAATATACATATAAATGCACATGCTTATGCATAAATATGTGTGAATTACATTTGATCTTTTAAAATAAAAATGCAAGGAGCTCTGAGTTAAACATTTCCTATGATAAATTTCAAACATGTAGAAGTAGAGACAATATGCCATGATCTAGATTTAACAATTATTTACATTTTGCCATATTTGCTTCACCTATTTTTTATGAAATATTTAAAGAGTTCCAAATCATATAAACTTTTATTTTTATATACATCCGGATGTATCTCAAAAAATAAGGAAATTTTCATAATACCGTTATCACACATTACGATTAACAGTAATTCTTTAATATTCTAATTCCTGGGCTATATTCAAATTTTCCCATTAATCCAACAAAAGGTTTTTTTATTGTTTGTTCAGTGAAGATCGGAAAAATGTTCACACATTACATTTGATGAGTCTCTTAAATCTTAATCTTTAGACCCAGTGCTGTCCAATAGAACTTTCCACAATGATGGAAATGTCAAAAATACCACTGTCCAATGTGGTAGCCACTAGTCACATGTGGCTACTGAGCACTTGAAATGTGGCTAGAGCTACTGGGGAAAAGAATATTCCATTTAATTTAATTTAATATCAATTTACATAGCCACATTTCCTTCCTATCTTGTGGGAATCAGCTATTTCTCAAGGAGCTCTGTCTTAGATTGCCAGGGCTGCCATAACAAAGTACCACAAATGGAGTGTCTTAAGACAACAGAAATTTATTGTTTCACAGTTCTGGAGGCTACAAGCCCTAAATCAAGGTGTTGGCAGGGCCATGCTTCCTCTTAAGTCTCTAGGGAAGAATCTGTTCAATGCCTTCCTTCTGGCTTCTGGTGATGGCTTGTCAGCAATCCATGGCCATTCTCTGCCTCAGATGTCACATGTGGTATACTCTCCTCTGTCTGTCTGTCTGTCTGTATACAAATTGCCTCTTCTTAGAAGGACCTTAGCCATATTGGATTGAGGGCCCGCCCTAGTCTAGTACGACTTCATTTTAACTTGCCTAATTCAATTCATAATGGCCTTATTTCCAAATAAGCCCACATTCTAGGGTACTGGGGATTAGGCCCTCAACATATCTTTTTGGGGAACACAATTCAATCCATAACAAGCTCTGAGATCTTTTAGTGGGAAATGGTATGTAGATACCAAAACCAGGGTGCTAAGTGTGCTCATAATTATGTGAGTTGTCATTGAGAAACAATGAATTTTAATGATTCAGAACTTTTCATATTCTCTAATTTATAAACTATAATCAATAAAGGGATTATATAAGACATTATGCACAAATAATGCAATGTTTGTTTTTAAAATTATTTATGCTTAATCTTTTTCCAAAAGGAATTTGAGGCAGCTGCGTAATCTTACAATTGTTGCATTTCTTTAAAAAAAAAAAAAAAAAATAGTTGCTTTAATTTTAAATTGTAAAGGCAAACAGGGAACTCACAATAAAAATGTTCTAAGATGTTTTTGATATTTGTGTCTTTCACATGGTTCAGGATATGTGAGATAGTCACAGTGGAACATTGTCAGTATTCAGCCTTTTTTCCACTTTGTATGCTAGTAAAGAAATGAGCTTAAAAAACCATCATAGGGGTCGGATGTGGCTCAACTGGTTGGGCGTCCGTCTCCCATATGGAGGGACCCGGGTTCGATCCCTGGGACCTCCAGGTAAAAAAAAAAAAAAAAAAAAAAAATCATAGATGAGGAATTAGAAAAAACAGTCAGCCAAGAGAGCTAGTAATTTGGAGCAGGAAAGGCAGAGTCACTGTGAAACACTCTTGTATTCTGCCATTTAAAAGTTGCCCTGAGAGAGATGCCACCTGGGTGCATTTGTGTCTTAACAGGTGGCTGGCTTTTTCTGTCCCCCTTTCCTGTATCATCAAAGGATTGGGAAAGAAGTTGAGGTCCATATAAAGAGGCAGACATACAAACATACACATGCACACATATACACACAGCTTCCTCCTCAGCAAGGAGCAAAGAGCTGCCTGTTTTCCTCAGTATGCTTTCAACTTACTTTACATTTTGAAATAAATACATTATGCTAGTAAACATTTCTTAAAGTAGATATTTTTATTGATAGATCTGAAACTATACTTAAGTTATAAGCTTTCTGAACTTCTGTATTTTTCTCTTAAATTATAATTTCCTTTTATTCCTATTTAAAACCCAAGTGTAAAATATGTGTTCATAAGCTTTTTACTCGCTGACTTTCCTCTTTTTTGTAACCACAGAATGACAGCCTTAAATTTTAATTTCCTGACTTGGCTTCTCATGGCCTTACTTTTTTTTAAAACAGTGAGCTTAATTTAAGAAATTTCTCAGCCATTATTACTTAAACACATTTGCACAGCATCAGAGAATTTTAAAATATTGTTAGCAAGTGTAACTCATGTGTCCCCCACCCCCCAGCATTTTAGTTCAGTGTGCTTTGGATTGCTCCTATCTTCATAGGAACTATTTATGAAATTTTATATTTTCCAAAAAAATATGGGGCAAACCTTCCTTTTTGCTTGACAGGCTTTGAAGAATTGTGTAATAAACTAGTATGAGGGTAATAAGAACTTGGGTTTTACCACCATTTATTAATTGCATGACTTTAAACTAGTATTAATTAACCCTTTTGGAACAACAAGCTCTTGTCTATAAACTGAGGAGCAGAGTACACGATCCACTTACCACCCAGGGTTGCTATGAAATCGAATGGATCTAATATTGCCCTCAAAATGGTGGCACACTAGCAGGCATAGACTGATGGCGCTATGGGGCAAAGGCTGCACAGTCTCTGTCCTTAGAAATGCAGGCAAGGAGGCCCCAGCAACAGCCAGGTCTTCTTGTCACTGGTGTGTTGTTTCCTCCAGCATGCCCTCTCCCATTCCCTCTTCCACTCTTTCAGAACTGTGTCAGTGGGTCACCAGAGGAGGTGGCTGATTCAACTGATGCCTTGAAATAAAGGCAGTCAGATCTCTTTGGTGTTATGGAGATGAAACAGTTTAAATACTGATTTTCTTTGTTTCTCTGCTACTTGTGACAGCCCTCCTGGGACATTCATCCTTTTAAAATATCATTAGCAAGTGAAACTCATGCCCCACCCCCCACCAGCATTTTGGTTCAGTGTGCTTTGGATTGCTCCTAGCTTCACAGTGTGGTATGCTCCCTTAGCAGTCTAACACTCATTTGGTTCTCCTTTTTGGTCACTTTTCCCACTTGCCTGGGCAAAAATTCACAAAGCTGTTGGTAGTATTTCAGTGCCCTGCTTTCAACTGATTTTATAAATTAAGCAAGTTTGCTGTGCACAGTGGTGGGGTTGACTTGAGAAAGGCTCAGTGACTGGGCAAAGTTTATGGGGCACAGAGTCAGAGTGCCCTGCCCCAGATATGATTAGATGTGGGGTTTTTTTGTTTGTTTGGTGACACTTAGAGAAGACAAACACTCTGAGGTTGAATCTTCCTTGAGCCAGCAAAGATCAAATTGCTTTAGAGCAATTTGGCACTTGTCTTTATCTTAGTAGTGTGGAACTAATATGTGACTAAGGAGATAGCTATTCTTCCCAAAACCTGTGACACCGTAGGCTACGTGATATAAACTGCTGGAAAGTATATAAACATGTAAGATAAAGAAACCTCTAGAGACATCTGGGACAAACTCCAAATTTGGAAAAGGTTCATCCTCATTACAGGTCATTACCTTAGACTTGGGTAAGTGGAAGAATTTGTGGATGGAGCAACTTCCAGTCAGCATCTGGACCTTCAACCCCCCCCCCTAACTTTTTTTTTTCTTGTGGTAAAATATACATAACATTTGCTATCTTAACTATTTTTAAGTGTACAATTCATTGGCATTAAGTACATTCACAATGATGTGCAAACATTTTCCCAAAACATTTCCTGGCCCCGCCCATACTCCGAAATTCTGTCCCCATTAAACAATAGCTCCCCCACCCTCTACCCCCCACCCCCCTGGTAACTACTAATCTATTTTCTGTCTCTATGAATTTTCCTGGTCTACATATTTCCTGTAAGTGGAATCACACAATATTTGTCCTTTTGTATCTATCTTCTTTCACTCAGCATACATTTTTGAGGTTCATCCATGTGGTAGTATGTATCAGAACTTCCTTCCTTTTCATGGCCGAATAATATTCCATTGACAGGATAGGCCACATTTGGTTTACCCACTCCTCTGTTGAGGGGTGCTTGGGTGGCTTCCACCCTGTGGCTATTGTGAATAATGCTGCTATGAACATCTGTTTGAGTCCTCGTTTGCAATTCTTTTGTAAAATGTAAAAATGTGAAGAAATTCTAATTCTGACCAAAAATTACTTGTGGACATGGTTTTATTTATCCAAGTATTTATTTAAAGTGCTTTACCAGGATATCCCAGTTAAAGCTTTGACAGCCTGTTTATAGTTCACTTCTGCCCAGGGGCACTTAAAGGCAAATTACAGGATAAGAAAGAGGATGTGCAGGACAGCTTATTAATGCTGAGATGAATTAGGCAGAGTGACATGTCTAGAATGGCACATGGGTTAGTAACTTCACAAGAATTCTTGCGAATAAATCCCTACTCTTACCCATTCTTGACAATGAGTGAAACTAAAATATAGGGAGAGGGAATCAGCAGGATGCACAAAGATATATATGACAGTATTAAAACATACTCTTCTTTAAACAAAGCCATGCGTTCCTCCTTTGTCAAAACTATTCTGTCTGCTTGAGAACTTGGCACGAGGCCCCAGGGCTTCAAGGTTAGAAGGAAGAATGAACTAGCAAGGAGGAGGCAGCTGCCATTTGGGCTCTTGACCGTCTTTCCACCCGAGTGTGCAACCTTCCCACCCTCCGTTACCCGTTGGCTCTGGCCCATTGTTTTCCCCTGGGTGTTGGTGGAAAGGATCTGCTCCACCTGCTCTGGCCCTGGTGGGCCTCCCCACAGGGCCCACTACCTTGGATTTTGTTGGTCCTGGGGGTTCTAGGAAGTTTGACCAGCTGGCCCAGTCTTGCTTCCCAAAGGCTCTGTGCTGGCTGAGATTCAGATCGTTCAGTCGATTCAATTTGTTTCTTGGTAAATTCTGTTTTGACTTAGGAGAAGCTGATTGTTTGAAATATTTCTTAAAATACTAAATAAGAATACATGGTACCTTCTGTATCTTGAATTTGTTTTAAATATCTAGAAAATCCCAAACATGAGTGAAGTGATGAGCCAGGTGAGAGCTCAGATGTGAAGAGAGTCAAGGCTCAGACTGAACAAACACTATTAAGTAGATATTATTTAGTATTACATTCTCCCAAACAGACTTCAGAGGTCTGCATCAATTCAAGTACCAGACTGCAAAGGATCAGAACTTGACTTTCAGCAGGAAGCACAGTAAAAGCGAGCATGAGATTGTTTTACACTGGTATTTTAAGATACTTAATTTACATGTCTTGGAAATTAATTCTATATTAACTGAGGACCAGGTAAGCTGGAAATTTTTTAACCAGAGCTGAACAGAAAAACATTCCTCACTTTGATCTCCATTCTCATTTTCTTTCCTTTTCCCTCCATTTGTTTACATGTATTCTTCAATATGTGTATTTTTGTTTTGTGTCTGTATTTCAGCGTAAAATTTAAATTTACATATGCGATAGCATGTTATGATATTTCATTTTGCTTCCCCTTTCGTCATTTGATTTTTAAGATCCATGCACTTTGCTCTATGTCCATCTAACTGTCGCTTCGACGTACTGCAGCATAGTTCTCCGTGGTAGGCAGCTGTCACATTGACTCTCAAATGATAGTTGCTATTTGTTTGCATTGCTAAGGTGATGATGTACGTAAGCTCAATAATTGAAAATTATATTACATTTTATTTTTTCAGTAGTTTCTTGTGTTAATCTAGGAGTCAGGTACTGTAAAAATATCTGTAATGACTTGTATGCAGTGAATTACACTAAAATGTCAATTGGGTGAACGTACCAAAGAAATAGGTCAGGTATAGTTAATCCACGTATTTGAATGTAGAGAAACACCATTTATTCAGAATGGTTTCAAAGAATCCTCTGAATACTTTGGTGATTTTGTTTAGGAAAACGTTAAACATGACCCAGTGGCAGAGTCAGCCAAGGAGGTCTGGCATCTTGTCCTTTTTGTGATGCACACGGTTCCTGGAAAATGCTAAGATAATCCATCTTGCTATGTAGTATTTCGAGTTATGTGTTGAGCCTCTGAGTTTTCAGAGTAAACATGTGTACATGTCAACAGTGTCGTTTATATTGGCCATGAGATGTCACGTGGCAGATCCGGCAGAAGCTGAGAAACCTGGTGTGTGTCTTTATGAGGGTTTAAAAGTTAAAAGTGGGAACCGCAGACCTTACGTTACTGAACGTGTGCCCTAGCCACTTGGCGAGGACACCTCACCTCCCTGCAAATAGCACATTCATTCTATGATCCCTCTTTGTTAAAAAGACGATGACTCTCCCACGCCAGGGAAACGCTTCTCCCAGATTCCAAGACTCTTTCAATTTTTTTATTTTATTTTATTTATTTTTTATTTTTTTTAGACTCTTTCCATTTGATCCCAGTTTACCACCAAGTTGCTCTAATGACAGCATTTTACGCTCATAAGGGGTGTGTGCTCCGGTATCACACGGCATGGGTTCACATTTTCACTCCATCAGTTCTGAATTGGTTGATCTTAAATATGTCACCCAAGTTCTCTCTTTCTTTAAAATTGCCTAGTCTGCAAAACAGGTGTACTTAACTGTACCTGTATCCCAGGTGTTTCCTGTGAGAGTCAAATGCTATTTGTAAATGATACGTGCAACACCCTTAGAGGCATGTATGGCATGTATGAGCACTTGTTCAATGTTTTTTGTCCTTTAGTCCACTATATCCCTATTACATCCCATAAGCAAAATACGGATTGCAGCTTCCTGGCTCTTTCCCACTAGTTCTTTCACCTGGGTTACACAACCCTTCTTTCCCACCCATCTAACTCAATCCTGCCTGCCTGCCCCTTCCCCAGAGCACTGCCCTGGCAATTCCTCACTGTCCCATCCCCTGTTCATCTGGATTTGGCACCACAAACCTTTCCTATGCTATTACTCCACCTATTTCACAAAGAGTTCCTATGCTATTATTCCACCTATTTACATGTGTTCGTTTTGTCTCCTAAAGGGCATCTGAAGCTCTGAGAGTAGAGATCTTGCTTATTCTTCTTTTGTCCCATGGGAAAAAATATTCCTCTTAGATGTCTGTGCCAGAGATAGTTATACT
This sequence comes from Tolypeutes matacus, assembly GCA_026826555.1. Lineage (NCBI taxonomy): Eukaryota > Metazoa > Chordata > Mammalia > Cingulata > Chlamyphoridae > Tolypeutes > Tolypeutes matacus. The sequence continues at coordinate 3,440,276 of JAKSZT010052198.1, read as the reverse complement.
TTTTCCAAATTAGTGATTTGGTTTTGAGCTTGTGGACACCACACCTTTTATCTGACTGTGTTTCTCTTTCCCTCTTTGCACTGGTTTGCATCTACCTGGTGACAAGGATTCTGGGTACAAATCTCATCCCACTTCATATTGTTTATTTTTCTCACATTTATTACCCTGTGATTCTGCTCTATGGACTTTTTAAACCCTGTGGTCCTGTATTTATGTTGTAAGCATCTTAAATACTTTTGCAAACAAATTGAGGGCAGAAATGGTACATATCCTGGTGTAAGATGGAAGGGGCCAAGGTCGTGCAGAAGACAGGCCTCAATTCAAAGCCACTCCACCTCGTACTTGCCGAGTGGCCTTGGGCAAGTTACCTCCACCCTCGAGGCTCGGTTTTTAGCCTGACTAAAGAAAGGATGAATCCATGGCACAGGGTGTGCTTGCCATTTAAATGAGATCGTGTGAAGCATCGGACACGTGGCTGACATTCAGATGCCCATTAGCCATTCACTCCCTCTCGTACCCTCCAAAATGTCTTTCAAAATTAAGCTGTACTGATAGATAATTGTAAACTAACATTTAGTAGGCAATGCTCCATTCAAGCACTCACCAGTTTGCTTAATGAGCACCTATCCGCTGCTTGCCTTAGGTATCTGGTGAAATATGTTCCTTCATAGAGTCTCCAAGTCTCTGAAATAAAGCACGAAGATGTGGTTGTATCGTATGACACTGTTCGGAGTGGATTTTCCCTCTTAAGAATACACAAATGCTGGTAAATCATATCACTCAAGAATGCTGGATTCCTGGGTGTTGGGAATTAAGAGTATGTGACAAAGACTTCCTGGTGTCCACCACTTGTTATCCGACCATAAAAATTTCATAGACTGTTTATTTCATATACTGGCTCTGGTGGGGTTGGGAATCCATTTGTGGGCTCAAGCACGTGCTTGTCTCTGACCTGGCTGCCGCCCTTTTCCCACCCTTAGCCTTGCAGCGGCGCCTGGGAGCCTGCCTCCTGTGGGAAGACAGAGGACCAGATCACGGCGTCCGGTCAAGCTCGGAAATATGTGAACGCCTTCTCCACCCGGACTCTGGTCATGTGAGACCTCCCAGACAAGCATTATGGTTTTCAGAACACTTCACCTCGACTTGGAATCTATCATTCCTCTACATGAAACTTTTCATGAATGGGAGAAAAGCCTATTTTTGTTGTGGTACAACAGTTGAGAGCAGCACAAAGTGCATTTAGTTGGGTGAAATCTTATTGGATTTCACCCAACTAAAAGGATTTAAAATAAATAAATAAATAAATAAATAACAGTCTTACCTAAATTATTAGGTAATGAATTGTAATCAATTGTTAATATCTTAATGCCGATTTTTTATACATAAAGTGATTTTTCTATAATTTAGAGTATCCAACACACCAGTATTTTCTCCTTGGGATGAGCTCTTTGAAAATTTTCATTATGAAAGGTACTCCAATATTCCACTTTTCTCAATCACTAAACACAGTAAAGACATAGATTTTTAAAAATCAGTACAAGCATTACTCTAAATGTTGGCTTAACACCATGTGACAACAAATCCAGATTGTAAATGCTCATTTATGGTTAATAACATTGGCGGTACATTTACTGTACTAAACCATTTTATGAGTTTTTTCTTAGCTTGCTTAAAAGATTATTACTGTATGAAATAGTTTTATAAAAAATTATATTTTTATTCAGTAATTTAATTTTGTAAATGCCAAATGAAAACTGTGTTTTGCTGCTATATGGTCTTAGCCTGTAGAATGCTGCTAGTTTGAGAGGGGCAGTAGAGCTTTGGACAGAAAGAAAGCAAACTTGGTGTTAGGTAATTGTGCACTAGTATTTCAGACTTTTATTTTTTATATATATGCATACTTTTTTTTTCCTTTTGTAATACATTGGAAAAGTTGTTTGGGAGATTTTGCATTTGTTGTTGTTTTTGTTATTGTTGGTTTATAAGAGTATACATTGCACTTCTACTTTGGGAGATCTTATGTTGTTGATGTCCTATGTTTTGTTTTGAGTTCAGCCTAACTGTTCTTTCATTTTGGAGTCATGTGTTTGATCAGCAGCCCCACGGTTTCTAAGTATCTGGTCTTGGAGCTGCCACAGGGACCTTGCGTTTGCAGCTGGGGAGACCCAAGCCTGGGGTCGAGAGCCAGCTGCTGCCTTAACATGTGGTGCAAGATGACTGGCACTGAACTTTTGATATGACAGTGTATTTACTGCCTTGTAGAGAAATAAAGCTGTGCCCTTATATTACATACTTTTGACTTCTCTCTTGCTTGTGATTGTGGACAGTTGTTATACTTTTAGGAGGATGTAGGGAACCCAGAGTGCTTTCCTTTCTTGGCAATATGCATACCATCTGAATTCAATGTGAAGAGGCCAAGAGTCATTACTCGGGAGGAAGAGGACCAGGCAAACCAAGTTTAGTAGTTCAGAAAACAATCATGTGCCAGAAGACAACTGGAGGGAAACTTCCAGACTGGCCGTCAGGGTTCTGGCAAGGGACTGTTGGTACATTCCCACCAGGATGAGGCAAGGAGCGTTCTTTCTCCCGGAAACTGATGGCTCTGATGGAAGTAGGAGTTCCACAGGGATGGTGCAGCGTGTGGGGGCAGACGGGAGTGGGGAGGCAAGGAAAGCGGGAGCCTGTGAGAGCAATGGTGACCCCTGACCAGGGCACTGCCCCCAAGGAAACCTCACAGGAAGGCATCCAGGCAAAAGCCCCTACTCCTTTCAAGTCTGCCCAGGGCTTTTCATTGGCAGGACCCACCAGAAGCCAGGGGACAAGGGAGCACCCTGATGCCAGCCTGAGAGGTCAGCCCCTAGGGCAGAGTGCTGTCGGGAGGGTGTCTGGTAGGGCAAGGACACAGCATCCCAGACCAGCGACGACTCAGTCCAACTCCCCCATTTGGCAGATCAGTCTCCACTGGCTCCCATCTCTAGTTCAGAGGTCTTTGCACTATGCTACCATATTCCTTTCACACAGGCTCCTGAGCATGTCTTTTAGTCACGGACCTAACTCAGACGTTGACTTCTCATGTGCGTGATAGTAAACACTTAGTGTTTGTTGAGCCACGGATTTGTGAGACCTAATTACAAGTCTTTACGTTTGCTTGTATTCTTTGATAGGTAATAACGCAACACCTTAGTGCTGGGAAGTTTTTTTATACTCAGGTACTCTGAGACTATTTTTTCAAGGCCTGACCTGCCACTTACTAGCAGTGTGAACTTGGACAAGTTGCTACCCTCTCTGAGTCTTGTTTTCTTTATCTGTGAAATCATTTCATTCCTACAATAGACGTTGCTTAAGGAAAGCACTACCTAAATTTTGTTACTACGAGTACTTCCCATAATTAAATGATGTGTGCCATGTAGTATGTCAAATGACAACATCCATTACCAATTGCAAAGTTAAACTTTGGTGTCACATGATAATTATTAAAATAAATTAATGGCAAGAGTGAACTCACTGCTATGCAGAACTGAAACAAATATTTACCTTTCCAGTATGAATGGACCCCAATAACTAGAAACTGAGAACAAAGCAATGAAAAATGTAAATTTAGAGTTTATGTGAAAACACTCATACTCAATTTCACAGGCATCTGTAAAACACATATGTGTTCTGATCATTTCTGTAACTATCTTGATCTCTACAACAAGGATTCAAGTGGTAAAATAAATGGAAATGCTATTTTTCACTACTCAAATGAAAGGTTTTCCTTTTGAGTTACTACCTGTAGAGCTTATATCCAGTTCTAACACTTCTCAGTGTCTTAGCTTCTAGGTGGGACTGATAATTCGAGGAGATGAGAAGGATGTCCAGGGAAGAAGTTATCCGTGTCTTTAGAAATTATACAATATTAGAAGTGGATAGGACCTTAACTATTTTAAGGGGCTTCCCATAAGGGGCTCAGAGCATTGCTTTGTAGAAAGAAATACAGCTTTGTGGTCCCACCTGCTTTGGTTTGAATTTAGGCTCTGCCTTTTATGAACTCTGTAGTTTGTATGAGTTTTACTTATACTCTTGAAGCTTCATTTAACTTTTCTTTAAATTGTAGAAAAAATGCATCTCAAGGTCGTTGGGTATTGCGACTATTATATGAAATGGTTCATGCATTCTTGCATCCCTGTAAAATGTTGCAGGGAATAGCGATTAGGTAAGTCACAATAATGACTCAGGATAGATCACAGAAAAAAACATGTCTGCTATGCAGTGTTGGAGAAGTGGATACTGCAGAGGCCCATGTCCCAGAGGGTAGGTCAAATCTCTTCCCTGCATTAAAACAAATGTTAATTCTAAATTACATCTTCTCAAAATATTTCCATTTTATAAATGTATTTATAAGTTTCTCATTCTTGTACAAATGTATGTGGGAAATTTAGGGCACATTTTTCCTTAAACCTGCAATTTGAAAAAGAAAACTATCGAGCAGGTAAAATGTGGTGTGCAGCCTATCACACTGCATTGATAATCCTTAGGAGTTTGGTGCTGATTTTCCTCCTTTTAATCATTATTATCATAAAATAAATTTTTCCTTCTTCCTCAATTTGAGGTAGACTTGAGGAAAGGAAGCCAGTCAAAATGGAAACCTCTTTCTAAAAAGCAAAGTTGGGAAGCGGCTGTGGCTCAATCAGTAGGGCTCCCGTTTACCATATGGGAGGCCCCGGGTTTGGTTCCCGGGGCCTCCTGGTGAAGGCAGGCCCGCCCGCACGGCGTGGTTAGCTGACCCAGCGAGCACAAGCAGCAAGGGGGGGATAAATGAATAAATAAATAAAATCTTTAAAAAAAAATAAAATAAAAATAAAAAGCAAAGTCAACTTGTTTACAATTATACATAGTAATTTTGCTAACTGGAGCAAAAGGGGGCTGAACTATAAGTCTTAGGGAACTTCCTGTTTGGGGAGTAAGTAGCATTTGTTGTTGAACAACAACAAATTGTTGTTGAATTACTTTTAATTAACATTCAACACAACTATTTTTGAGGCCAGGGCAGAAACGGAAAGCTCATGGTCTTCCCTGTAAAGTAGGCTTCTTTGCCTTGTGGACCATACTGGTCTCCTGCAGCTGGTATGTTCTGAGCTCCTCCTGTGTGCCAGGGCCTGTGTTTTCAGCTGGGGTTAGAGTTCAGAACAACCCAGACAAAACTCCCTGCTCTCCATGGGCTTGTGTTCTGATGGGAGACGGAGTAAGTGGATAATTAGGGTAGGATTTTAGTGGGGCTAAGAGACTGCAGGAGGGACACCAGATCTAGACTTGGAGCAGCAAGACAGGCTTCCTACAGAGCTAACAAAAGTGGGGCTGACAAGGAAGTCGGGCTAAAGTGGGGGTCACCAGTGTGACAGAGTTGGACTCAGTTGTGGTTTCCCTACACATGGCTCTTCTGTCCTTCTATTTGAACCTATAATTAATACTACAGTTGGTAGGTGTACATACAAGAGACTTAAATCTATGGGCTGTCCATGTGCCAGCTGGGCCCTGAATCTCAATGGAGTTGCAACACCTACTCTCCAGTTCATTGGTCTCACCCAGGACAACTGAAAAGGAGGTGAGGATGGACAACTACCATACCAAGGGACCGAGAGAGTCTACAACTGCAAGCAAGTGTCCCATCCATCGATCCTATGGGATCGTAGCCCCATCTCAATTAGAGGTAGTGTGGACATCACCATCCCAGAATCCTCAGGATTGGGGAATGAACTATGGACTAAAGTAGATTTACTGATATTCTACTATAGACTTATTGTGATTCTAGCAATGGAAGAAATTATAACATTGATATGGAGGCAGTGGCCACTGGAGGCTCTGGGGGCAGGGACAGGGAAAACAGGTATAATACGGGACCATTTTTGGGACTTGGAAATTGTCCTGAATGGCATTGCAATGACAGATGCAGGCCATTATATATCTTACCATAACCTACAGAATTGGGTGGGAGAAAGTGGAAACTACAATGTGAACTATAATCCATGCTTAGTGGCAATGCTCCAAAATGTGTCCATCAATTGCAATGAACGTACCTCACTAATGAAGGATGTTGTTAATGTGGGAAAATGTGGGAGAGGTGGGTAGTGGGGCATATGGGAATCCCCTATATTTTTTTATGTAATCTAAGTATCTTTTAAAAAATTAAAAATTAAAATAAATAAATAAAGTGGGGGTGAGAGTTAGAGGGGGCAGTGGAATTCATGATGGCAAATTGCAAACAGGCAATGCTACTACCCAATACATTCTCTAGTATATACCCTTTCCCATGCTTAAGACAATTGCACACCTCTTCCTCTGAAACCCTTCCATCCCATCTCCACTCAATGCCCAGCTGTTCACAGCGCCTCATACATCAATGAGAAGACAGAAGTATTCAGCAGCCACCCTCACCTTCCCAACCCAAAGCCACGCACCTGCTTGCATGTGCATCCCACTCTGCCTTCCCTCTGTTCTGTGGGTGAGCACTCCCACAGCAGTCACAGGCCGGCACTTCCATTTGGCCCCTGCAGGCCGTTGCCTCTGCATCCTCAAGGACCTCGGCCTGCAGGTATTGCTCCCATATCTTCTTTCCTCCTGGATCATCCCCAGCAGTAACGATTATAACCTCCTCTTTTCTTCCATATTTCCATCCCCCAACTCCATTTGTCACCTCCTCCTTGCAGCAAGCTGCTTACGGGAAGCTTCTCGATCATGAACTCTGTTGCCTCTCACTGCCCCCTCTCTCGGCCTGCTCCACACAGCTGTCATTGGCCCCTCTCCACCGTGTCTGTCCTTGCCAGGGTCACCTATGACTCCCATGTTGCCAAATCTTGTGGTCACTTCTCAGGCCTCTTGGTTCTTAGCCAATGGACTTGCCTTCAACACTCCCACCTTCTTGAACAACTTTCCTCTGGGCTCAGGACACCTGCACCCTGGTTTTCTCCTTCCTCAGTGGTCTCCTGCGGTGCTTCTCCTCTTCAGCTTGGCCTTGCAGTGGCGCTTTTCTCCATCCTTCTCCAACCTTCTTCCTAAGGGATCGCATCGGCATCTTTGCTTTACACACCATCTCCATCCCTAGTCCTGCCTTCTCTCGAGAATTCCAGACTCCCGCAAACAATGCCATGTTGGCATCTTCCTCCAAATAAGCATCTTAAATGCAGTAAGACTAAAATGGAGCTTTTTTTTTTTTTTTTACATCCCATCACTTTATCTCTTCTGAATATGGTATGGCAGAGTTCCTCAACTCCCAGCTCAGCAGTTTGTTCTTAGGGATTCCTTGGGTTATTAATGTCATTTACTGAGATATTTTACTTTAACTATCATCTTTCATGTATCCATGTTTTCCACATGGTTCTTTCTTATTCTGTTAGCTTTTGTTTCATGTTGCATATTTTATTTATTTGAAGATTGTTATGCTTGTTTTACATTTATTATTTATCCACTCCCTTAATTCTATTGCTTCTTATTTTGTTGCATTTATCTGTTATTTGTAGGCTTACAGAAAAATCATGCAGAAAATATAGAGCTCCCATGTACTCTCCCCCCTCCCATTATTAAGGCCCTGCATGAGTGGGGTACCTTTGTTACAAGTGATGATGAAAATTATTCTAATTGTGCTATTAACGATAGTCTATGGTTTACATGAGGGTTTCCTGTTTGTGGGTATAGCCATGTGTTGTTGTTTTTAAATTTTTATTCTAGTTACTTACATACAATCTAAAATTTCTCCTTTTAACCACACTCAAATTTATAATTCAGTGCTGCCAATTATGCTGACAATGTTGTGCTACCAAAAAGAGCTCTGCAATGCTCCAACACTTCTATTTTTCTCCTTCGCAGTAATCAGCCCTACAATCCACTTAATTACTCAAGCCAGAAATCTGTCATCCTGGTTTCTCTCCTAACTTAACTAAACCTCCTTATACCCAAATGCTCAGAAAGCCCTGTGAATGCAACCTCCAAAACACATCTCAAACGTGCCCACCTCTCTCCCTTGTCGATAAGGATATGATTAGCACCGATAATAAAACCAGGATTTGCTAAGTGCTCATTTTATGGCAGGTGGTGTTTGAAGGGCCTACGTGTACCAACGTATATAATTCTCACAGCAATTCTTTGAATCCAAGATGCCATTGATTAAATGACAAACTATTATTTATCATTAAGTTATAAAAATGGCACCACCAATTAAAACAATAAGAGGGATGCAACAATGGAAAAAACAAATGTGCATCTCAGGATCAACGACATACAGCAAAAACCATTATTATCATAACTTTATAAAAGGATAATCTTTGGGAGATTCCAGGGTCACACTGCTAATAAGTTGTAGAACCAAGAATTGAATCAAGGTATTTGGCACTTAACCCCATTAAGATATGCTGCTCCCACACAGAAGATATGCAACAGTGTTTGTAGAATGCAAGCAGAGAGGGAGGGGGAGGAAGGAAGGGAGAGGGAGGAAGGAGAGGAGGGAGGGAGGGTTCCCAGCAGAGAAGAACCATAGAAAGGAAGGGCCCAGCAGGCTGGGGGAAAGAGAACTACAGAGGGAAGTCCTGTAAATGCTTCAAACAAGGTTGAACTTTGTCCTTAGAGATATGGGGAGTCACTGAATGGTTTTAAACTGGGAAATAAAATGCTTTATTGATATCTGATATGTATAAATAATTCTGCTCCAATCTCTTTTTCATAGATGGTAAAAAATTAAACCACAGGTTAGAAGTGCCAAATGATTGCAGTCTGAGCTTTATATATAGTTAATTGGATTTTACATAGTACATTTCCTGCTGCTTCTTAATTTCAAAAGAATATGCTTTAATCCCAGAAAATCTTATTGAGAAAAGTATTTTAATCTGAAGTCCATAAAGAGTGTTTTCCCATTTTATAATCCATAAAATAATCAGTCCAGGAAGAATTGTTTGCATAAAACACTTTTTCTCCCTTAAGAGCACAATATTTTGAAACAATAATAGATCTAAAACCTTCTTGTCTTTTTCAAAAGCCAAATCTTCCATTGACTCTTTTGGGTTTTTTTTATACAATGTAATCCTTGATCAGTCTGATATTTTGCCCAATAAGGAATCATGCCAACATTTGTTCTTGAAGGTGTCTTCAGCTTGCTTTTGTATTTATTTTATATTGTTCTTTAATCTAGAACATATTCTACTCAGTGGTTCTCAGACACATTCTGACCTGTGACTCAGAAACACATTGAAAAAAGAAAGAAACACGTTGGGAACTCGACTAAAATGGAGATTCTTAACCTCATCCTCAGGAATTCTGATTCATGAGTAGAGTACAGACCACAGTGTTTTAACTACCTTCCCCGGATGATTCTAACGCAGGTTGTCTGAGAGGACTCCACTAACTGAGGAAAATCCTGTTTTACTCCCTGCCCCACGCCCTGTGTTTTCCTTCCCAACACTCTTATAGCTTTCCAATTCCTGCGGAGACCACACTTTTTAATTAAAATACCCATTGATCTAAAATGCCTGTAGAAAATTCAAAAAATATTAAGACCATAAACATAAGTAGATTTTCTTAAATCCAGAGAACCATTTTATTACAGATGTTGGTAATTAAGACTAATCTCCACCTTCCGGGTCCATCTTTTGTTTGATTTTCACAATATATAGAGAAGAATTTTATCCACAGTATATCTGCATCTCTTTAACATTATGGTTCTGTTGTATGTGATCTGTCAGAGGGAATTTATAACTCAAGAAGTTTAGCACATAAACAGTAATAACAATAAATCCTTTTCATCCAGAAGTCTTTGGGTTTTTTTAATTAGAGAAGTTGTGCGTTTACAAAACAATCATGCATAACAGCATAACATGCAGGATTCCCACCCACCACCATCTTGCCTTGTGGAATATTTGTTGCAAATGATGAAAAAACATCACCAGAATATTACTGTTAATTATAGAACATAGCTTACATTTGGTGTATTTGTCTCATAAACCATCCTATTATTAACACCATTAGTATTGGACATTTCTTATAGTTCATGAGAGAACATTCTCATATTTGTCCTGTTAACCACAACCCATCACCCACCACTAGGTTCACTGTGCTATACAGTCCCATGGCTTGTACAACCCATCCAAAGTGTACATTCAGTGGCTCTAAGTTTCATCACAGAGTTGTGCTGTCAACACTTCAGTCAATTTTAGAACATTCTTATTACTCCAAAATGAAAAAGAAAAAATCCTATACCCTCTTATACCCCCCCAATTGTTGAACCTTAGCATTGATACAGTATCTTCTTTGCCAATGATACAAAAATATTATAGTATTCTCATGTATCACCATATCCTTAACACCTTGTAATAATGACATACATTTGTTCTAGCTCACAGAACATTCTTGTATTTGTATTATTAACCACTATCCTCTTCCACCACTGAGTTAACTATGTTATACAGTCCCTAGGTTATCCTGTAGCTTACTTTTTATTGGCATTTATGTCCCTAGACTACCCCTTTCAGCCACAATCACATTTATAAATCAGTAGTATGAGTTATACTCACCATAATGTGTTGCCATCAACTCTATCAATTTCCACACATTTACAATGAACCTTATTAAAAATTCTACATACATTAAACATCACATCCCTCTTCTCAACCTTCATTCTATCTCCTAGTAACCTATACTCTAGAATTTAACTCCCTGAGTTTACTTGTCATATTTAGTTCATATTTAGTTCATATTTAGTTCATTTAGTTAATGAGTTCAGACAATATTTGTCTTTTTGTGTCTGGCTTATTTCACTGAACATAATGTCCTCAAGGTTCATCCATGTTGTCATATGCATCCTGACTTCATTTCTTTTTTCAGCTGAATAGTATTCCATCATATTTTTACACCACATTTTGTTTATCCATTCATTGGTTGATGGACACTTGGGTTATTTCCATCTTTTGGCAATTGTGAATAATGAAGCTATAAACATTGGTGTATTGGTGTGCAAATATCAGTTTACATTCCTGCTTTCAGTTCTTCTGAATACATTCCTGGTAGTGGGATTGTTGGATCATACAGCAGTTCTATATTTAGCTTCCTGATGAACGGCCAAACCGTCTTCCACAGAGGCTGCACCATTCTATGTTCCCACCAACAGGGAAGGAGTGTTCAGATTTCTCTATATCCTCTTCAACAATTGCAGTTTTCTGTTTTTCTAATAATGGCCATTCTATAAGGTATGAAATGATATTTTGATTTGCATTTCCCTAATAGCTAGTGATGTTGAACATCTTTACATGTTCTTTTTGGCCATTTGTATTTCCTCTTTGAAAAAATGTCTATTCAAGTCTTTTGCCTACTTTTTAATTGGGTTGCTTGTCCTTTTATCATTGAGTTGTATCATCTCTGTATATAACATGGAAATCAAACTCTTAATGGATAGTGGCTTCCAAATATTTTCTCCCATTAAGAAGGCTGCCATTTCAACTTCTTGACAGTCATTTGAAGCGCAAATGTTTCGTTTTGAGAAGGGCCCATTTATCTATTTTTTTTCTTTTGTTGCTTATACTTTGGTTGTAAGATTTAAGAAACCACCACCAACCAAAATATCTTGAAGATGTTTCCCTACATTTTCTTCTAGAAGTTTTATGGTTTTAGCTTTTATATTTAGGCCTTTGATCCATTTTGAGCTAATTTTTGCATCAGGTGTTAGATAAGGGTTCTCTTTCTTTCTTTTGGCTATGGATATTCTATTCTTCCAGCAACATTTGTTGAATAAGCTGTTTTGACCCAGCTGGGTGGGTTTGACAGGCTTGTCAAAAATCACTTGACCATAAATGTGAGGGTCTATTTCTGAACTCTCAATTCAATTCCATTGGTCAGTATGTCTATCTTTATGCCATTACCATGCTGTTTTTGTTTCTTTTGTTTGTTTGTTTTTCAATCACCATAGCTAACTAATATGCTTTAAAGGCAGGAAGTGAGTGTCCTCCTACTTCATTCTTCGTTTTAAAAATATATTTGATACACTTGAGTTTGGTTAAAAGGGGGAATTTCATATTGTATTTATATTGATACAATAAAACATTTAAAATTTTTAAAAAGTTTTAGGTAAAGGATGTTGGTGAAGAAAACACAAAATATGAATGGAATTACCAGGCAATTGTACACATGAGTTTGGTTAAAAGGGCGGATTTCAAGTTGTATTTATATTAATACAATTAAATATTTGAAATATATAAAAATTAAAGATATATTTGGGCCACTTACCCTTCCAAATAAACTTGATAATTGGATTTTCCATTTCTGCAAAAAAAGTCTGTGGGAATTTTTGTTGGGATGCATTGAATCTGTAAATCAATTTGGGTAGAATTGGCATCTTAGCAATATTTAATCTTCTAATCCATGAACAAGGAATGTCCTTCCATTTATTCTAAAAGTTATCTTTGATTTCCTTTAACAATATTTTGTAGGTTTCTGAACACAGGTCCTTTACGTCCTTGGTTAAGTTTATTTCTAAATATTTTATTCTTTTAGTTGATATTGTAAATGGAATTTTTCCCATACTTTCTGCTCAGTTTCATCATTACTATTGTACAGAAACACTACTGATTTTTGCATATTAATCTTGTTTCCTGACACTCTGCTGAACTTGTTTATTAGCTCTAGTAGCTTTGTTGCAGATTTTTTAGTACTCTTTAGGTATAGGATCACATGATTTGTGAGTAGCGAAAGTTTTATTTCTTCCTTTCCATTTTGGATGCTATTTCTTTTTTTTTTTTTTTTTAACCGGGAGGTCCCGGGTATCAAACCCGGGTCCCTCCATATGGGAGACGGACGCCTAACCATTTGAGCCACATCCGTCCCCCTGGATCCTATTTCTTTTTGTTGCTTAATTCCTTTAGCTAAAACTTCTAGTACAGTATTGAACAACAGTGGTTACGGTGGGCATCTTTGTCTTGTTACTGATCTCAGTGGGAAAGCTTTCGGTATTTATCCATTGAGTACAATGTTAGCTGTGGGTTTTTCATATATTCACATAATCATGTTGAAAACATTTCCTTTTATTCCTATCATTTGGAGTGATTTTATCAAGAAAGCATGTCTTTTCTGTGTCAACTGAGATGATTATCTGATTTTTCCTCTTTGATTTGTTAATGTGGTGTATCACACTAGTTGATTTTCTTGTGTTGAACCACCCTTGCATACCTGGGTTAAAACCCACTTGATCATGATGTGGGTTTTAATGTGCTGTTGGATTTGATTAGCGTGTATTTTGTTGATAATTTTTGCATATATGTTTACTAGAGATATGGGTCTGTAATTTTCTTTTCTCATAGGATCTTTATCTGGCTTTGGTATTTGGGTGAGTTTGGCTTTACAGAATAAGTTTGGTAGGGTTCCCTCCTGTTCAATGTTTTGGAAAAGTTTGAGCAAGATTGGTATTAGATCTTCTTTGAATAATTGGTAGAATTCACCTGTGAAGCCATCTGGTCCTGGCTGGGTTTTTCATTTTGGGGAGGTTTTTGATGATTGTTTCAATCTCTTTACTTGTGATTGCTTTGTTGAGGTCTTCTATTTCTTCTAAGATCAATGTAGGCTATCGTGTGTTTAGTAATTTGTCCATTTTTTCTAAATTGTTTAGTTTGTTGGTGTTCAGTTGTTCATGGTACCATCTTGTGGTCTCTTATTTCTGTGGAGTTAGTAGTAGTGTCTGCCCTCTCAGTTCTGATTTTATTTGTATCTTTTCTCTTTTTTTCTTTATCAGTCTAAGAATTTGTCAGTTTTGTTGATCTTCTCAGAGAACTAAATTTGGATTTTGTTGATTCTATTGATTTTTGTTGTTGTTCTCAATTTCATTTATTTCTGCTCTTTTTTAAATTTCTTTCCTTCTGTTTGCTTTGGGATTAGTTTGCTTTTCTTCTTCTAATTCCTCCAGGTGTGTAGTTAGCTTTTTTATTTGAGCTCTTTCTTCCTTTTTAATGTAGGCATTTAGCACTTTAAAATTTCCTCTCAGCACTGCCTTTGCTGCATCCTAAAAATTTTGATATGTTGTGTTCTCATTTTCATTTGTCTCGATATACTTACTGATTTCTCTTGCAATTTCTTCTTTGATCCACTGGTTGTTTAAGAGTATATTGTTAACCTCCATACATTTGTGCATTTTCTAGTTCTCTGCCTATTATTGATTTCAAGCTTCTTTCCACTATGATCAGAAAAAATGCTTTGTAAGATTTCAATCTTTTTAAATTTATTGAGACATGTTTTGTGACCCAACATGTAGTCAGTTCTGGAGAATGATCCATGAGCATTTGAGAAGAATGTGTATCCTGCTGTTTTGGCATACATTATTCTTTATATGTCTGTTAAATCTAGTTCATTTATCAAATTGTTCAAGTTCTCTATTTCCCTATTGATCTGCCTCAATGTTCTATCTATTGATGTGAGCAGAGTATTGAAGTCTCTATTATTGAAGAGACATCTTTTTTCTCTTCAGTTTTCCCAACACTTGCCTCATGTATTTTGGGACACCCTGGTTAGGTGCATAGATATTTATGATTGGCATTTCTTCTTGGTTGATTGCCCCTTTTAATAATATATAATGCCCTTCTTTGTCTCTTATAACAGTTTTTCTTTTGAAGTCTATTTTTTCCCCAATATTAGTGTAGCTACCCCAGCTTTTGTTTGGTTACTATGTGCATGAAATATCTTTTTCAGCCTTTCACTTTCAGCCTATTTGTATTCTTCTGTCTCAGATGAGTTTCTTGTAGACAGCATATAGATGACCCATTTTTAAAATCCATTCTGTCAGTCTGTGTCTTTTGATTGGGGAGTTTAACCCATTAACATTCAATGTTATTACTGTAAAGGCTATAATTACTTCACCTATTTTGTCCTTTGGCTTTTATATGTCTTATTTTCACCATTCTTTTTAGACTTTTAGTTACTTTTACTGATAATCTTCATTTCTAGACTCTCCTCCAAGCCTTTCTCTCTTGTCTTTTCCTTTCATGCTGCAGCACTCCCTTTGGTAGTTCTTGTAAGGTGGTCCCTTGGTGATGAACTCTCTCAGTTTCTGTTTATCTGTGAATACTCTAAACTCACCCTCATTTTTGAAGGACAATTTTGCTGGATACAGAATTCTTGGCTGGCAGTTTTTCTCTTTCAGTATCTCGCCCCCATTGTTTCTGATGAGAAATCAGCACTTAATCTTATGGGAGATCCCTTGTATGTGATGAATCGCTTTTCTCTTCCTGATTTCAGAATTCTCTCTTTATCTTTGGCATTTGACCCTTCTGATTAGTATGTGTTTTGGAATAGGTCTATTTGGATTTATTCATGTTGGAGTGGGTTACACTTTTTGGAATGAATATCTATGCCCTTCAAAAGAGTTGGGAAAATTTCTACAATTATTTCCTCAAATATTCCTTCTGGTCTTTTCCCTTCTTTTCTTCCCCTGGGACACCCATGACATGTGTATTTGAGAACTCATACTGTCATTCAGTTCCCTGAAATTCTGTTCAATATTTTCCATTCTTTTCTCTATCTGTTCTTCTGTTTGTTCAATTTCAGATGCCCTGTCTTATAGCTCATTGATCCTTTCTTTTGCCTCTTCATGTCTGCTGTTGTATGCCTCCAGTGTATTTTTTATTTCATTTATTGTGTTTTTCATTCCCATAAGATGTTATTTTTCTTTGCATGTTTTCAAATTCTTCTTTGTGCTCACCCAGTGTCTTCTTAATATCCTTAATCTCTTTAGCCATCACACTGAATTTATCAAGGAGACTTGTTTGAATGTCTTTGATTAGGTATTTCAAATCATGTATGTCATCTGGAGGTTTAATTTGCTCCTTTGACTGAGCCATATCTTCCTGTTTCTTAGTATGGCTTGTAATTTTTTGCAGGTGTCTCAGCATTTGATATTCTTAAAGTATTTGTTCTGGGCTCACTTTCTCTCTTTAGCCTAGAGTTTTCTTTTCGATTGACTGTGTGCTGAAGCTCCTCTTTGCCATCTGGTTCAACTGATTTTAGAACTTTATAGTAGCTTGTGCTTACTCAATCCAATTGTTTTCAGTTCTTATTCTTCTGATTCTTGCCCTTTCTCCCCTTTTGGGGCAGAGGTGGAGCTGAATGAATCTAATACATTCAGGCTGAAACTGCCCATGTTGCCCTTGAAACTGATGAAGTGCTATCCACTTTTTTACCCTGCTGGAGGTGGGGCTGATGCTGAGGGTTTAAGCAGTAATCTAAGCCATGCAGGTTGAAACTACCCAGGTTGCCCCAGAAACTGATGAAACTCCATCCACCTTTCTCCCCTGTCAGGGGCGGAGTAGGAGCCAAGAGTGTGGTTGATTCTCTAAGCCACACAGGCTAAAACTGCCTGTACTGCCCAGAGAGACTGATGAAGCTCCACCCTCCTTCCTCCCCTGTCAGGTAAAGGCATGGAACCAAGGGTGTGGGCAGTATTCTAAGCCATGGAGGCTGAAACTGCCTTCAGCTTTCCAGAGAAACTGATAAAACTCCACCATATTCCTCGTCTGCCAAGGGCAGGGATGGAACTGAGGTTGTGGGCAGCACTCTAAGCCATGTAGGCTAAAACTGACTTTAGTTGCTAGGAGAAACTGATGAAACTCAACCTATCTTCCTCCCCTGCCACGGGGTGGGGTTGGAACCCAGGCTGGGGAGGTAATTTGACCTGGATGGAAAGAAGCTGATCCCTACCATCTGGGAAGTCACTGTGATTTTCAATCAGCCTCACTTACACTCCTGCTGGGCACAGAGTTAAAATGGTGGCTGCTGGTTGCTTTCTGACTTAGCCATGTCTGAACTTTAGTTGTACTTAGAT
The DNA here is from genome assembly GCA_026826555.1 of Tolypeutes matacus. Classification (NCBI taxonomy): domain Eukaryota; kingdom Metazoa; phylum Chordata; class Mammalia; order Cingulata; family Chlamyphoridae; genus Tolypeutes; species Tolypeutes matacus. The sequence continues at coordinate 3,423,460 of JAKSZT010052198.1, read as the reverse complement.
TTGGAATCTAGCTAGCTGAACTTGATGGTTTGTAGGTAAAGTTAGTACCCAGCCATCTCCTGCTCCCCTGTTTTCAGGAAATGGAACTTCCAATTCCAGCCAGGGAGTGGCTCCCATGGTGACCTGCCCTGCCAGTGGGGGAGGGACACTGGCCTCTAGAGTGTGGAGGGATCTTCACCACAGGTGGCTGGTCTCTTCCTTCCATTCTTCCGAGGGTGCTGTACAGTGTTCTTCTGATCTCCTGAGCCCCCAAAACAGGTGATTTAGAAAGATCCTGGCTGATTACTGCCCTCCTTCATCAGTCCCTCGTGTCAGCAGTAGCAGTGACCACCTGTATGGCTGAAGCAGAAGAGAAAGGTGGGCAAGGTTACGGTAGCAGTGGACTTGGCCTCACTTAGACTGTCCTAAATCCATTTCCCTCCCCCATTTAAAATCTGCCAAAGTGAAAAGACATTAAATACATGTATTCTGGTTCGACATAATGAATTAAAGACATGAAATTACTGTTACACTATCACAAAATTCACCAACGTGATAGGAAAAGGGGAAAAAGGGACATGAACATACAGCTCAAAGAGACCAGAAAGCAACATCTAAGAGTTTATTTGCCAAGACCCTAATTCATTCATTTATTCAGCAAATATTTATTAAATACTTCCCCATGCAGGATCAAATTTTAAACAATTGCAAAAAAGTATGCAATTAATAACAGAGTGTAGCCATTTGGAAGTTTGATGTAATTATGAATTCCAAAAGTGGATGTTGGATTGTGCTTGTGAACTAGTCTGCTAATTTGGGCACAATTGTGTTATGATTGGGGTGTTGACTGGGCCATGTCAGTAGGGTGTTGAGCCACACCCCTTGGTGGGGCAGGAATCAAATATAAAAGGCAAGGCGAAGGACAGAGGGAGCAGTTCTGATGTTGGAGTTTTGATGCTGGAGGCTGGGGAGGCGAGCAGACAGAGGAGCTTGGTCAGGAGGAAAGAAAGAAGGCCCCGGGATAGAGACAAGTCGTTCGCCTGACAGTTTCACAGTTGGCTTTGTGGAGAGAAGCAAAGCCTAGAGACCTCATAGTGTAGACTGACCTTGTGAAGGAAACAGAGGAGCTAAGCCCAGAGAGAAACACAGCCCCGGGAAGAGAGGAACCCAAGAAGCCTGGACCCTGGCAAACGTCAGCAGCTGCCTTGCTCCAACATGTGGCAACAGACTTTGGTGAGGGAAGAAACTTATGCTTTATGGACTGGTATCTGTGGACTTCTACCCCAAATAAATACCCTTTATAAAGACCAACCAATTTCTGATATTTTGCATCAGCACCCCCTTTGGCTGACTAATACACAGAGTCATACTTTCTTGGATGTCCCAAAAGCATTGACTAAAAAAGAAGCCTATTTTGGATTTGCTTTTTTAATAACCATATTTATTGAGATCTAAAATGTCTTTTTGCATGAATTACATTTCTGACACCAGGTTGTATCTTTAACATAGTCTTGACTTTCTCTGAAAAGTAATGTCATGAAATCTTTAGAGTTATGCTTGCTTTGGCAGCACACATACTAAATCTATAGAGTCTTACAACTGATGATGGCATAAAATAAAGGGAACACTTGAAACTTAGAAGCAGAAATTTCAGAAAGGTCTCCTAGCCTTTAGTTAGTAATGAAGCCAACCCGTTGTAGCTCCCCCCACACTTTGTCCATTTTTCCCAGGTACATCAGAGCCACATGTTTCACTTTGGCTCATGGGTTCACGCATGTCTAAACATCTTTAGGAACGAAATTCCTTTTCTTTCCAGTGTCGAACACAATGTCTAACATGTAGTAGGTACTCAATAAATATTTGGAGTCTCCATGAATGGACATGAGTTAGCAGCCCTGCATCGGCTCACTTACCCCACCTGTGTGACTATGGGCGAGCTTTTCATCTCTTGGGGTCCATATTTGCCCCTGTACAAATCAGAAGTTTGGATCAGCTCAGCCAGAAGAACCCTTTCAGCTCCAACAGTCTATGAATGCGTTAAGTCATTCAGATGTTGCAAATGGGAAAGCTATTGTGATTTTAGAGGACTTACTTGAATGGTGTATTGCTCATGATAACATTTGTTAAACACCAATTGCATTGGAAAAGAGAGAGCTTTCCACACTTTGAAGACCCTCTCATCTCTGTCCCCAAACTACACAATTCCTACTGAAATAACAATCCTTTTATTCTAAGAAGCTCAATGCTTGGTTGTATCACCTAAAAGCTACGTAACATATAGAGGCCCTCTTGGGTCTTAGAGTTAATTTATAGCTTTACTTATGTCAAGTGCCCAGCTCTTCCACGCAAAGGTCTAAGACAACTTACGTCTACTTTCTAGCTGTCTTATGGAAAAGGAACACCCTTAAGCAGGGGCCAGCAAGTCATGGCCCCACCAGCCAGTTCTGGCCACTGCCTGTCTTAAGAAGGACAATTTTACTGGGACACAGCCTCCCCTGCTTGTTTACGTGTTGTCCATGGCTGCTTTTGCGCTATGGTGGCAGAGTTGAGTAGTTGCAACAGGAACTGTAGGACCAGCAAAGCCTAAAGTTGTTTACTCTCTGGACCTTTACAGAAGAAGTGTGTGACCCCTGCCCTAGAAGAAAAGCCGTCCAAAAGCGTGATAGCACACCCATGACCAGTGGGGAGACTATGCCATCACACGGACCAGTAGAGCTCACAATTTCTCTGTTTTGGGGCCCTCTCGTTGGCTACATGTTGCAAGGCTTCTTTTGGAGAACTGAGAACAGCTAGGAGGTAAAACCATGCAAAATCACTGATGTCTGATGGATGCTGACCTGCAGATAAGGCAATTTCATAGGCTCCAGCTCATACTCTTGCCCCATCAGTGTGCTCAGTTTCAATCCCCTTTCCCTTTGTGGACTCCCGCCAAGCCCCCATCCATCTCTCTGGCAATGATTGTAGCCTCATGTTATCTCCCTAACCAAAGAGGATGACAGGATTGTTTTAGTCCTGGGCTTGAGTTTTACCTTCTTTTCTGAAAACTATTATCAGAGACCCTCATTTTTTTCAGGCCAAGGTCCAAATAATCTTGAGCATAGAATAAATAATAGCACCCACCAAGAAAAGACATAGATGGGGTAGATATTTTGCCTTAATGATCATACCCCAAGACAGTTGCCTAAATCTGTGCAAAATTCCCTCTTACCTTTCTCTTTCTGTTCCTCGAGTTCTTCCTCTGCCTGATCTCCTCATAAGTGTTCATTTTTAAAATGTCTGCTCCTCCCCAAGCAGGGCAGCTGTGGTTTGAGCAGGGCAGGAGAAGTTGCTGGGCTGCACCTTCAGGAACGCTCCCAACCCATTTACAAAATAAATCGGCGTACATTAGAACTCACAGGGCTCCCTGAACCACAAGTCTCGAATCCATTCATAGGACTGGTTCCTTGGTTCAATCCTTGTATTAAGTGAATAGAGCAAGGCATGAAGGAACATGTGCTCGGGATGTAGCAGCAGTTGTAGGATGATGAGGGCACTGTGGCTCTAAGAGAGCTGGTGGAGTTTGGCCAGGGCCTGCCTCGCAGGCGCCCCAGCATGTGCCGACCGCCTCTGCAGCTAACAGCCAGCTGTATCACTCTCCTGTGTGGATCGTCTGCCTCTTCTCCCCTTCACTCTGTGTTTTTTAGTTTGCTGAACTTGGTGGACTTTGTCATTTATCTGGCACCTGGCCCCTGTGGCAGAGTCCGAGATATTGTTCTGCCTTTAGATATCCTGTAATTGATTCCCTTCCACGTCTTTAATCTTTGTTTATAACACTATTGAGAGGGTAGTCCAAGGAGTTGTTCTTTTTTTCTTTCTTTTTTTTAAGGCCCAAAATCTGACTCAGAATTAGAGTTGCAGGAAAGGAACCTTCTCTGAGGCCTCAGGCAGGAGTTGCATTCTTGCGAACCCCTCTCTGAGCAGGCCGGCAATGCCTCCATTCTGACTGTGTAAGTCATTTTGAAACTACTGCAGTTGGTGCTTTTATTAGTCTCCTTACTGAGAAGCTGACTTTGAGATGAGGGTCTGCAGACCCTGGTGCCAAGGCAACGTGGCACACCCTTGCTCAAAAGGCAATATTCCTAACAGTCTTTCTCCTGGGGCACAGAACTCTCGGATGAAAAGTGATTACAGATGGGTTGGTGGATGGATAGGGTTGGGTGGATGAGCAGGGTCTATGAAGGAGCAAGTACTGTACAATGTAAAGTATAGAATCTAGGCTGTGAGTATATATATGGGCTTTACAACTCTCAGCTTTTCCGGATGTCTATAAGTGTTCTTAATAAAATATTGGGAGGAAAGATGAAAACAACATCAGCAGTGAAGTTAGTAATAGATGATGGCTAAATACTCTCAAAAGCGAAGCAAGTGGGATTTTTTTAAATTAAATGACTTATTGTTATAAGTTGATTCCCCTACTAAATATTTTCCAAATAAAAGACATAGATGTTATGCAAGAAGAGAAGCAAACAATATTTTTGAAGGCCTTACACGAAACATACTATCAAACTCCTAACCACTGATCATTTGTCAACACATGGAAAAAGCATGAATTTTGGCTTTCCATGGAAATAGGAATCCATCCTTCCCATCCATAGGCAAAGTTGCTTAATCCCTGTGATCTTTGGTTTTCTCATTATAAAATGGGGGTTAGGGGAAGAGGGAATAACACCCACATGTTAAAGTTTTTAGGATTAAATGCTCTGTAAAAGCTAAAGCATCTTATAAATATTATTTATAAGAAGAAACCAACTGCAAGCATGAAAAAGAATAAAAAGAATTTTTTGTTATCTGAATGTTTCTGACCAGCCCTCCAGAATTTGGCCAGTGCTGTGTGAATGCCACCAGCAAAGTATTTGGAAAGGGCGGAGGTCCGGAGACCCTCCATTAAATTCCTCTTTGCTAGTTGGAAGTCCCTGAAATGCATCATACATTCAATAGATTTTTTTCACTCTTTGAAAAAAAAATTAATATAAAACTTTGTGGCTTGTGACCGTCATTCCTAAATTTCACAAAATCTGTGTGTACCTATCAGGAAGAGATAATTTGCACGTTACTGAAACAAATGAAATATGTTACACTTGCAAAGTTCTGTGAGAAAACTTTGTCCCAGGTTACTATTTAATGTTGCTACTTGTGACAGTTTGAATTTTGTGAATCCCAAAAAGCAAAAGGTTATGTTTTAAACTAATACGTTCTTTTGGCTGTGAGACCCATTTAACTGGATTACATCATTGGTTCATTTTGAGCCCCCGCCCCATTGCTTGGTCTGATGTAAATGGACTCACTCAGAGGAAAAAGGGAGCTGGCATGTTTGATTCTGCAATGTGAGAGAGAGAGGATAGCTTAAGCACAAAGCCCCCAGGGGGCTGGGCCCACAGAGCAGTGGAACAGTGAGACTGATGTAGGGGTCCCGGATAAAGACAAGCCCTGTGCCTGGTTGCTCACAACTGAGCTTCAAGAGATGGCAGAGTCTGGAGGGGAAGGGAGACACCTTCAGAGAGTAGCAGCCATTTGCTTCAATGTGGCAACACCAGGATCAAGAATAACAGACTTTGGTGGGAAAGCACCCCTTATGGTGGCTTGAGTTGGACTTTTCACGGCCTTGGAACTGTAAGCTTTTAGCTCAAAATAAATACACTTTATAAAAACCAACCCGTTTCTGGTACTTTACATTGGCAGCCCTTTGGCAAACTAAAACACTACTAAAGAACAGAATGGGGACTTGCCCTTTTAACTAGCCTCAAAGGAGAAATGGAATTATGATAGTATAACAAAGCAACTTAAAACATAGTGGCCTAAAATAACAACCATTCATTATATCTTGTGAAGCTACAGTTATATCTAACCACTCCTGCTTTTGGAAAATTAGATATTAAAGTATTTTTTTCCCCAGTTTTCCAGCCCACTGACATGCAAGTTGTAGAAGGAATTCCAGCAGGTGCTTGATAAATGGATTTTCTCTAGCTGAGATGGTGAAAGGTCTAGAATCCCTGATCTCCACTGGCCTTAGCTCACTACCCATACCCCCCATGGAAACTTCTAGATTTCTTAGCTAGCAATAAGCTCTCTCCCTCTGACCTCCAAATTATTATTTTAATTTATTATTTTAATCTCTCTTTTGACATAATTGTCTTCATTATTTTTTACAAATCTGCCTTATCTTCCTCAAGATTTTTATGTCATATGTATTTCTGTATTCATCTCTGACTCACCCATAGCACTTACTACAGTGCTTCTGAGGTATTGGGTTGCTCAAGAGCCACGCCATACCATCAGCAAATACACACACATACACCTCAGAAATGGGACTGTCTACTTCAAAGTGCCTTCTACAACATAATCAGATATTGTGTAAATTTCAACAAACATCCTTTTTTTTTTTTTTTTTTTTCATTTTTACCAAAAAGTCCCAGGGATCAAACCCAGGTCCCTCCATATGGGAGACAAATGCCATTTGAGCCACATCTGCCCCCCACAAACATACTTTTTAAAGCACTTTTTAGCCATACAGAAAGTAAAAGGAATCTCTAAGCCCTACACCCAAAGAAAACAAAGAATAAACTGATGAAGAAGCAAAGCAGACAAAATCCAAATGGTAAGCAGTAAGGAACCCCAAAACTTGAATTGCTCTAGGAGAAAATAGTCACCCTATCTCTGGGAGGCAGAAACTTCCACATTAATCCAGGACTGTCTCAGGGGACTAAAGTCGTTCTAAGTTGGTAGCTACATAGGCGTAATTCGAAAGATGTCCTCCCAAGATTCTTGTCCCCAGTTATTTTTTTGTTTCTTTTTAGGGGAGAGCGTGAACACAGTCTGCCACTATCACAAATTTTGCAGTCAAGTTTCCCACATTTGGGGAAATCACAGGGGTCAGCACATCCAGAATGCAATGGAAAAGCCTCACCCTGGGAAAACCACATTCATGATCTAGGTATCTCCTCTGCCAGGTAAGTATGTCCCCAATTATTTATTCAAACACTAATATAGGTACAGCTGTAAAAGGATTTTCCAGATGAAATTGAAGTTCCAAGTTGGTTGACCTTAACAGAGATTACATAGGTGCATCTGGCTCAGTCAGGTGAGTCCTGTAAAAGTAGACTTTTCTCCAGCAAGTAGAACAAAAGGAAGTTAGAGAGATTTGAAGTGTGAGGAGGATCCATGCCTGTTGCTGGCTTTGAAGATGGGGGGTGGGAGGCGGCTCATGCAAGGAATATGCAACATCCTATAGAAGCCATGAGTGGCCTCCACTGGACAGCCACCATCAAGGAAATGGCAACCTCACTTCTACGAGCAAGAAACTGATTCTGCCTGATAACCTGGGAATGCTTGGAAGTGGATTCTTTCCCCAAAGCCTCCAGAGAAGTGATGAGTCCAGTCAACACCTTGATTTTAGCCTTATGAGATCCTAAATAGAGAACACAGCTGAGCCTCCTGGACTCCTGACCATATAACTGTGAGCTAATAATAATGGTTGTTGTTTTAAGTTCCAAGTTTGTGATGATTTGTTATGCAGGAACAGAAAACCAGTGTAAATACCATACCACATACCCAGCAGAAGCAAAAATAAATCTACTCTGGAAGAAACTAAGTACAGTATAGGTCCCTATAGGTTTAGTTCAATCAATTATGGGCTCCCATAAAAAAATTACCAAGCACACAAGGAACTAAACTGTCAAGCACACAAAGAAAAATTTTACTGTGAGTGAGAGTCAGCAGAAATAACACAATATATTTAGTCTTGCCAAGGTCTATAATTCAGGTCATAGAATTATCAGAAAAAGAATATAAATAAGTATATATAAAGAAATAAAAGGTGGAATTTTTAAATGAGCAAGTTAACAAATGGCAAAGAAAAATACCCAGGCAATTAAAAGATATATAACCAAATAGAACTCTTAGAAAGAAGTAACAACAGCAACAGCAACAAAAAACACATAACAATTGAAATTTGAAATTTGAAACTTAATGTGGGTTAAAAGTCAGATTAAGCACAGTAGAAGAGAGAATTAGAGAACTAAAAAGTGGATCTGAATAAATCACTCATAATGCAACACAGAAAAATATGCAGATGGGAAATAAGAAAAAGAGATTTAAAAACATGCAAAAGAGATGAGAAATGTAAAACATGTCTATTCTGAACCCCAGAAAAGACAAAAAGAATTAGGAAGGGTCAATATTCAACAAGAAGGGGGACGGATGTGGCTCAAATGGTTGGGCATCCATCTGCCATATGGAGGGACCTGGGTTTGATCCCCAGGACCTCCCTTTAAAAAAAAAAAAAATATATATATATATATAGAAGGCACTTGGGCTGCCAGGCTCTGTGTGCCGGTGAGCTGCCAGGCCCTGGGAGCCATGCAGCAAGATGATGATGTAACAGGAGAGACACGCAGGGGAGAGACAAGACAAGATGCTCCGAAAGCTCTGAAAAAAAACAGGAACCGAGGTGGTGCAGGTGGCAGAACACCTCTCTCCTACATCGGAATTCTCTAGGATTGAATCCTGGTAAAGACTGGAGGAGGAGGATGAGAAGAGATGGCAGGAAACAGACACAGAGAATTGCTCAGTGAATGGACACACAAAAAAACAGCAAATGGGGAAGGGGGTGTTTAAAATGGATAAAGTAAATAAATAAATCTTAAAAAAAAAAAATTCAACAAAAAAAGAGCTGAGAATTTTCTAGGACTGATAGAAGACATGAATCCATGAATAAAGGAGGGATAACAGTCCTCACTAAATATTGTCTAGTGAAACTCGAGAACACTAAAGACAATGAAAATCTCTTAAAGGCAGCCAGAGAAAAGAGATAGATTACCTATCAAACTTCTCAACTCTAGCAATGAAAGCCAAAAGATATGCAAAAATTTCAAAGTGCTGGAAGAAAATAACTGTCAACTTGGAATTATATATCAAACAGAGCTATTTTTCAATAATAAGGGTGAAATGAAAACATTTCAGATAAAAAAAAATAAAAAAAAAAACAGAAGAGTTTATCACCAACAAAGTTCACTAAAGGAACTTCAAAAAGATGCAAATCAAGAAGATTTATATATATAAACTATAACTCCAGAAAGTGTGTAAAAGGCAAGAAGGAATGGTGATGAAAGAAATTAAATTGATGAATCTAAAACTTAATTACATAAAACACCAAGTTATTAATAATATTAATAAAAATAATCTTATTTTGTGGGGTTAAAAAAGACAATTCAGTACTGGACAGCAGCATGTCAGGTGGGGTGAGTTAAAGTGTTCCTAGGTCTTGGATTTGATCAAGAGTTAAGATAAGCTACTGATAAAATGTAGATACTAAAATACGTACATATGATAAAATTTCAATAATAATCACCCAAAGAATAGGAATACAAGTAAGGGGCAGAATTGCATAAGAATAAACAAACACACACACAAAAACAAATCAATCAATCCTTTTATCAATCAAATAAAAGGAGAGCGAGAGAAGAGGAAAAAAAAACACAAGCATAGAAAAAGCAGGATGAATAGAAAGTGCAAAACAAAAATAGAAGAAATAAGTCCAAATATATCAATAACAATAAATATAAATGGACTAAATTCTTCACTTAAAAGACAAAGACTGCCAGGTGTATTCATCAGCCAAAGGGGTGCTGATGCAAAATACCAGAAATCAGTTGGTCTTTATAAAGGGTATTTATTTGGGGTAGACATCCACAGTTACCAGGCCATAAAGCGTAAGTTTCTTCCCTCACCAAAGTCCGTTGCCACATGTTAGAGCAAGACAGCTGCCAACGTTTGTCAGGGTTCAGGCTTCTTGGGTTCCTCTCTTCCTGGGGCTCTGTTTCTCTCTGGGCTTAGCTCCTCAGTTTCCTCCACAAGGTCAGCTGTAGACTATGAGCCTTTCTAGGCTTTACCTCTCTCCACAAGGCCAACTGTAGACTATCAGGTGACTGGCTTGTCTCTATCCCAGGGCCTTCTCTCCTTCCTCATGACCAAGCTCTCTTACTTCCCGGGACTCCCGTTCAAGACTCCAATATCAAAACTTATGTCTTTGGGGACGGATGTGGCTCAAATGGTTGGGCGTCCGTCTCCCATATGGAGGGACCCGGGTTCGATACCTGGGACCTCCCGGTAAAAAAAAAAAAAAAAAAAAAAAAAAATTATGTCTTTGCCATGCCTTTTATATTTGATTCCCCACCCACCAAGGGGTGGGGCTCAATGCCCTACTGACATGGCCCAGTCAATGCCCTAATCATAACTTAATCATGCCTAGATTAACAGACCAGTTTACAAGCATAATCCAATATCTATTTTTGGAATTCATAACTATATCAAACTGCCAAACTGCTATACCAGGCTTTAAAAAATCCAGCTCTGCTCTATTTTCTGTTTATAAGAGAAACACCAAATCTTAAGGATTCAGAGAAGTTGGAATGAAAATGATGGTAAAAGACAGGCCAGACAAATTTACCCCAAACAAAGGTGGTGTAGTTACATTAATATCAGTAAAATAGCTTAATTCAAAATTGTTTATAATTAAAACTAAAGAAATAGTTTAGACAAATGGAGATACAACTTCCCAGCTTCCATAACGATAAAGGGATCTTGTCTAAAATTCTATGCTCCAAATAAAATAGTCTCAAAATTTATGAAGAAATAAATGACAATACGAAAGGAGGAAATTGATAAATCCATCAGCATAGTGATTTATTTCAGTACATTCTTCTCAATAATAGAGTGGGTAAGTAGGGGGAAAAATAGAAGATTTAAACAATACATTTACTGAACACTACCCTCCACAATGAAAGAAAACACAACTTTCTCAATTATCCATGGAACATTTACAATAATTAATCATGAACTAGACAATGAAGCAAGTCTCAATAAATTTCAAAGACCAGATTGCATAGTCTTTTACCACAGTGCAATTAAGTTAGAAACCAATAAAATGCAATTCATACATATAAATATGTGTATGTTTGTGTGTTTGTATAAATCTTAAAACATACTTCTAAAGAACTCAGGTCTTAAAGCTATCTTAATAGATACTACAAATCAAATCTTAACATTGGTACTTAGACTAAATCCAACTTATATAATTCAGTGTGTAAGGCATAAAAATGTAAAAAGAAGAAATCGATGAAAACTATGTATGTAGATTATCTCTGCTATAAACCAGTAAGCTACAGTATTCTGGAAGGGAAAACTAAAGCAGTGATAGGAGCAACTGAAAATGACCACTTGGTAGACTTTGTCTCATGGATCTTGGCTGTTCATGAGACAAATAAAATACAAAACTGATCTCATACACAAAGAAACGCCTAATAATATGCATTTGTCTCAGGAAAGGTGGGATTTTAAATTAAAAAAAAAGGGTTTTAAATTATATTCTTTGTAAATCCAAATTCTCATATTCCAAACAAACATGTGGCTATGCAGTTGAAAAGTGTGGACTTTAAAGGGGAGGGAGATATGAGCAGCCTATTCTTGAGGACTGGTTTTAAGGAAAACTTTCATCAGGCAAAACCAAGTTTCAGTTAAAGCTAGGAAGTAGATGCAGTGTTAAAGTTTGGGATGTGGCTGTCAAAATGAGATTATGTGATTAACATAAAGATGCTGACAATTATAAGTTTTTCTTTCTCTCTTCTTTTCTCCCTCCTTCCCTCTCTTCCTCCATCCCTTCTCTCTTTCCCTCTCTCCTTCCCTTCCTTCCTTTTTTTCCATTTTTCCTTTCCACCCTCCTTCCCTCCTCCCTTGTTCCATTCCTTCCATTATTCCTTCTTTCTTTTCTTCCTTCCCTCCTCCCTCCCTCCCTCTCTCCTGCGTTCCTTATTCTTCCTTCCTTCCTTGTTTGCTTTCTTATTTTTTCTTTTGTAAACTCAAGGAATATGTAAACATAAGTTTATATTTTAAAAGATGACTTTCCTAAAGCAGGACATAACACAGACAGATGGAGATACAACTTCCCAGCTCCCAAAAGCTTTCCCAAAGAAATATAAGCTATACCTGCCAATGATCCTACCATATTGGAGTGAGGATTCCTCCAGACATGAAAAAAAAATTCCTCTGTGTCTCCCCTGCCTTGGTGCCTGCTCACGAAGGGCAATTAAGTAGAGTAATAGAATTCCAGCACATTCTGGAGTGTTTGCTGTGAGACCAGATGATGTGAAGGCAAATGTCCCAAGAGCACTCCTCAGCAGGAGCAGCTTCAGGCTGGCCTGAAGTTCACTCCTGCAGAAGATTCCTTGGTGATAAAGAATGAGCTTCATTGAGAATATTCTCACTGTCCTGATTTTGTGATAATCAAGGTAGGCTAAACATTCGCTATATTAGAAACCATGCATGTGTCCCCAGACCTAGTTTTTCTCCCTAGGTCTGGTTTTTAGAATGCTGGTGATAAACTAAGCCTGATTTATTATATGACCATCCTGTATGGGAAAAGACTGTAACTTTGGGTATCTTTGGTCAACCTTAAGAGATATAGCAGGGGGGCAGATGTGGCTCAAATGGTTGGACATCTGTCTCCCATATGGAGGGTCCTGGGTTTGATCCCCGGGACCTCCCGATAAAAATTTTAAAAAGAAGAATGTAGAAGGTGCGCAGGCTACCAGGCCCTGAGCGCAGGTGCACTGCCAGGTCCCGCGAGCAGGTGAGCCCCCTGGCCCCATGCGTGGGTGAGCCCCCCAGGCCCAGGAACTAAGGTGGCGCAGGCAGCAGGACGCCTCTCTCCCACATCGGAGGTTCCAAAGATTGAATCCCAGTGAAGACAGGAGGAGAAGGATGAGAAGAGAGGGCAGGAAATGGACACAGAGTTGCCCAGCAAATGGACACAAAACAGCAAAAATGGGGGGGCGGGGGGGTGTGTAAAAATGGATTAAAGTAACTAAATAAATAAATCCTTTAAAAAAAGCGTATAGGGGAGTAAGATACGGACCAGAGTTAGTAGTAATACTTTGACGATGCTCTTTCATGATTTATTAACAAATGTTTCACAACAATGCAGAGTATTTGTGGGGGGGTGATGTGTGGGGGCCCAATGTTTACTGAACACTTATAGTGTATGTATGTTCATGTATGAATGATATACTTTAATAAATTGTTTGAAAAAAATTAAAAAAAAAATAAAGTCTTAACAATCGTGGCACAAAAGAATTAAAATGGTAAAAAAAAAAAAAAAAAAAAAAGACTGAGCTTCAGAAGGCTCAGAGAAGAGAGTGCGAAGTGCCCCTGAGCACCAGGCTAGGGCCAAGGAGACATGGGCTCTGGACCTGGCCAGGATTGGAGGTAGGGTACCCCATCATTCTAATGTGATGCTCTGTGTGTGAGTGGGGAGAGGGCAGCTAAGGGGTGCAGAGCAGGAAAAACATTTCTCACTGTCCCAAGAGAAATGGTTTTCTCACTTGGACACAATGGAGAACTAAAAAATACATCAAAGCAGGTAGATGAATTGTGAAGCATAAGTTGTGTTTCCATTAAGTTTGCAACAATGTAAAAATTAGTTTTTCCTAATCAAGGATATATACCACAATCATTTAGGTATTGCTCGTTGTAAGATAATAGTTCAATGATACCATCTATCCCTGTTCTGCCCACTTGCCTTCATGAACTTTCTCTTCATTTGCATGGTTTTGAAGATATACTCCTCTTAACACATACATTTTTAAAAAAATCTTCCCTATGTATTGGCCTAATCAGTTGTGCTTTCTTTATTCATAAATGCATTTATTTGGAGGGAAAAAATCCAAAGCAAAATTCCTAGTTATCATTCTTCACAAATATTTCTAAGTCAAGCAAAGCTAGCTGGAGTAGTAAGGAACAACTTGTGAGTGTTTAATCCTCGTAAAATCGTAAGTAAACATCTGAAGCCATGACAGCTGGGGTTGAACAATAGAAAACCCTTCATGGTGACTGCAAACCCCTGAAATTAGGCACAGAGTTTTGTGTCACAGGGTTTTTTCCTTGGAGAGGGTCTTTAGTACTTGATAGCTCTTCAGTCTTGACTATATTATTAGGATTTTCCTGGATGCAACTTATCTCGGCCGACCTTACCTTCGGAAGGGCAGGAGTCAAGATAGCTTGAAGGACACCTGAACCATTAGGAATACCTCTGCTTCTCTTGGTGGGGCAGCTTCATTCTTTCAAGCCACCAGCAGCTGTGGGCTCACATCCTGATAAGTTTTCTATCTCCCAGTGCCAAGTTAAAAAATCTCAGAGAAAGATACCAATTGACCCAGCCCATGTCAATGTTGGCTTGGTTAGGTTCTTGGAAGAAGACCCAGAGATGAGGATGTGTGTACTAGGGATTTATAATGAAAGTGTTCATTATAAATGAAATCAGCAAGAGAACGGGACAAGGAAAGGGAAGGAAGCCAAGCAAGGATATGATTCAGGCAAAGTTCCAGCCTCAGCCTGATCCTGCTGGGGAGCTCTGGAGTGTAAATGCTGCTCAGAGTTTTTCCAGACACAAGGCAAGTTTGCTGGGCTTTTGAACTCCCACACCAGTTCATCATTAGCTAAAGAGCACTGTTATGGGTTGAATTATGTCCTTCAAAAGGTGTGTTGCGGTCCTAATCCTGGCACCTGAGTATGGGACCTTATTTGGAAATTGGGTCTTTGCAAATAGAATTACTTAATTTAGAATGAGGTCATACTGGGGTAGGATAGGTCCTTACTCCAATGATTGGTGTCCTTAGGAGAAGGGGAAAGAGACAGATGCAAGCAAGAAGGCGGCTACCTGAAGATGGAGACAAGAAAGAAGGCCACGTGAAGATGGCTGCAGAAATTGGAATTATGCTGTCACAAGCCAAAGAACACAAAGGAGTGCTGGTCAGTGCCAGAAACCAAGAGAGTGGCATAGAACAGATCCTCCCCTTCAGATTTCAGAGGGTGCACGGCCCTGCCGGTGCCTTGATTTCAGACTTCCAGCCTCCAGACCTGTGAGGCACTACATTTCTGCTGTTTTAAGCCACCTGGTTTGTGGTTAGGAAACTAAAACAGGCTCCCTGAGAAGCGTCAGTTCAATGCTTGATTGTAGGTAATAGGTGAAAGCAAAGCATCTCCAATAGCCCAAGGCTGGCTTTGTAAGAGAATCACAAATCTGAGCTCTTAGATTCATAGCATGCTGAAGGCTAGAGCTCGGGCATGGAAATGGGGGCTCCAGGGGATCTGGACAAAGAACCAAGAGGATCTGTTATACATGGCTTTTCCAGGATCGGCTTTTTGCTCAGGGGCTTGGGATTCTATGGGGCCTTCACCTGTCCCAGGTGATCCACTCTCCTTTTGAGCAGTGACCATGGCCGAGGATATGGGATGTATTAGTCAGCCAAAGGGGTGCTAATGTGAAATACCAAAAATGGGTTGGTCTTTATAAAGAGTATTTATTTGGGGTAGAAGTCCACAGATACTAGACCATAAAGCTAAGTTTCTTCTCACCAAAGTTCATTGCCACGTGTTGGAGCAAGACAGCTGCCGGCATTTGCCAGGGTTCAGGCTTCTTGTGTTCCTCTCTTCCTGGGGCTGCGTTTCTCTCCGGGCTTAGCTCTTCTGGTTCCTCCACATGGTCATCTGTAGACGATCAGGCGAACGGCTCACTTCTCTTCTTCTGTAGGCTTTTCTCCAACATCAAAACTGCTTCTCAAAAGACTGCTTCAACTCTGTTCTTGCCATGCCTTTTATATTTGATTCCCCACCCACCAAGGGGTGGGGCTCAACGCCCTACTGACGTAGCCCAGTCAACGCCCTAATCATAGCTTAATCATGCCCAGATTAATAGATCAGTTTACCAGCATGATCCAATTATATTTTTGGAATTCATAATTACATCAAACTGCCCAACTGCAACACGGGGTTACATAGTGATGGCTGCTGCCATTTGGATCTCATGGCTCAGGCTAGTGGAAGACGTTTCCCCCAAAGCATGTGATAGATTCAAAAAATATTGTCTACTCCAGTTACCTCCCAAAATATTAAGACCAGTGAAGTGCTTTCAAACCAGAAAATGAAGTACTGTCACTGAATCATGGTCTTGAGCTAGACACTGGAATACGGTGTCATGAAGGATTGAATATTCTGTTCTGCATGCTTGTTCTTCCACATACTGTTTAGACATGGAGACGTCATTTATAAAAAGGAGTTTCTAGTGGAAATAGAAAAGCTTCTGAGAATTTCAGAATGCATTTATAAATAAGATTTATTTGGAATCATAGCAATTTTTGAGTAAAGATAGATTTATGGGGAACTGATCTGGCATATTATTCCCTGCTATCTTGATCTAGATTTCTAAAAACAGAATATACCTGAAATTTGTTGTTGAAAATATTTTATTTCCTAGAAAACAGTGTTTACAATTAATATAGCATTATAAGTCAGGGCAATAAGAGGAATTTTGGAGTTGGGAAACAGTTAATGTAAATATTATGACTTACAATTGATTCCCCAAAAAATACACATTTCAAAACAAATTATTGCAGGATATCGCAAAGTAAATGTTTCTTCAGCATATTCAATAATATCTAATGAAGCAACAGCAATGAAAGACTGTCAATTTGCGCAAGGGTCCTGCTTGGATTTCCTCGGGCAGTCTGCACACAATTATAAAGGCTTACTTTTAGTTTAATAAAATACATGGCCAGGATGATGCCGCCAATGCAAAGGATAATTCAATGGAGTTGCAGAAATGGGAGGAAGAACCAAGAAGTTCCCTTTACACCAGGAGTCACGTAGAGTCTGTTTTCTGACTGATTCTTGCCCTCCTTGGTTCTAGATTTCCTGACCATCTTTATCCCTTTCAAGGCTTAACTCAGTCCCTTGGACCAGGTCCTTGCTATTTCCCTCTGATACCAATCTGGAATCCTGTCCTTGGCTATAATTTATGCTGGCCTCACAGTTCATGTCTGCTACAGGCTGTTCTGAGCAAAGACTCATCTAATTCAGCGTGGCCCAGGATATCTATTTCTTAAATATCCCAGTCACTGTATGCCACCTGTTATGCGTTTTTTTTTATCCCCCCAAAGGACATGTTCACATCCTATCTCCAGTCCTGTAAAAGTGACCTTATGTGGAAATAGGGTCTTTGAGGATGTGATCAGTTAAGTTGAAGCCAAAGAGGATTAGAGTGGGCCCTAATCCAATAGGAGCATGTCTTTATAAGAAGGGAGAAATAGGCACAGACAGAGAGGAGAGAATGCCATGTGACTAGTGAGGCAGAGAATACCATGGATTGCCAGCAAACTACTGCCAGAAGCCAGTGGAGAAACATGGAACAGATTCTTTCCTAGAGACTTCAGAGTGAGCACAGACCTGCCAACAACTTGAGTTTGGACTTCTGGCCTCCAGAACTGTGAGACACTCAAATTCTATTGTTCTGAGTCTCCCAGTTTGTGGGACTTGGTTTTGGCAGCCCGAGGAAATTAAGTTACCACCTTATCCTATGTAGTACTGTTTTAGCTTCCAAGGCTGCTCAAAGCAGATACCATGAGAAACAATGGGCATTTATTAGCTCAGAGCATTGAGGCTGAGAAAAATGTCCAAATCAAGCCAACATCAAGGTGATGCTTTCTTCCTGAAGACCAGCTGCCAGTGATCCTTGGCTCCTCTGCCACATGGCAAGGCACATGGCAAGGCACATCTGCTGGTCTCACCATTCTCTTCTGGGTTCCATCACTTTCAACTTCTTGCTCCCATGCCCCGCCCCCCATATTTATAAAGAACTTTAGTAAGAGGATTAAGTCTATCCTGAATGTGGTCAATCACACCTTAACTAAAATAGTTTCATCAAAAGGTCCTACTTAGGGAAGTGGATGTGGCTCAATTGATGGGGCTCCCGTTTACCATATGGGAGGCCCCGGGTTTGATTCCCGGGGCCTCCTGGTGAAGGCAAGCCAGCCCGTGCATGGCGTGGTGAGCTGACGCAGCAAGATGACGCAACAAAGGGAGACAAGTAGACACAGAAAAATGCACAGCAAATGGACACAGCGAGCACAAGCAGCAAGGGGGATTAAATAAATAAATAAATAAAATCTTTAAAAAAAAAAAAAAGGTCCTACTTAGAATAGGTTTACAGCCACAGGAACGAATTACATTTAAAAACATGTCTTTCTGGGGGTAAATAGCTTTAAATCAACACAATTATACAGAAAGAATTTCCCAGGTTTAAAGTAATAGCATCAAACCCCAACATGATTTTTTTAAAATCTGATAATATGATTTTAAATGTCATTTAAAAGAAGGAATAGGCACAGATATCAAAGAATATTCTAGAAAAGACCAGGAAGGGGAGCCAGCACTCCCCTATGTGAAAGTATATTCCAGAGCAACAATTATATGTAGCACTAGGAATGTTTCATGGTTAAAAGAATTTAATATATGATAAGTGAGACCTCATCAAATGACCAGCAAGGGAAGGGACAGTGGTTAGTGATTGGAAGAGAAAATCCACTTATAGTTACACCACACACTATATAGTACATTAAAAATTAAACATTTTAATTTATAGAAAAAGAGTTGAATCTCAAAAATCTAAAAGCTGGATTATTTTTTTAACTTTACAAGTAAAAGACACAAAAATTGGAATCAATCGATTTAACCAAACAGACTTTGAAAAACTTTACATTTCAAAATCAAAACAAAAATCTCCCTTAACCAAAGTAGAAGGGTACACAAGTGGTTATGGAAAAATGTATACCACAAATCTGATAAATTCAGCAAAATTTCCTATTATTTAAAAATTCATTCAAATTGGTAGATAAATAAATTATTTAAAAAGGAGGAAACATAATCAGTAAGCAAAAGGATTTAAAATTGTGAGCCTCACTAACAATTTTTTACATGGTTAAAAAAACATGTAAAACACAAAATAATTCAAACTGTTAGAAGAGCCTCATGGAATTTGATATACTCATCTATTATTTCAGGCAGTGTGAATTGTCACAAATATTTTGGAAAACAGTTTAGCAGTGTGTATATATATATATATATAAAACAATAAAAAATCTTCACATGCGTTGGCACAGTTATCTTACTTCTGGAAACACAGTGTAAACAAATCAAAATAAATAAAAAGCACTAATATTTATGACAGAAAGAAAGAAAGGAAGAACGGAAGTGGGAAGTTAAGAAGTTGGAAGGAAGAAGGAAAGGAAGAAAATAAACTATCTATTCAACAACAGGACATTAACTAAATTATGGCATGGTGCAGCCATTTGAAATACTATGTGGCCCAGCTAAAGGAAGGAAAATGGTTCCCATACAGTGATCAGTAAAATAAAGACAAATGTGTCATTCTGTGCATATTAAGTTAGCTACCATGCAGGAAACCAGCTTGTATATGAACAATGAATAGAAGGGAATTTGCAAGAGTGAAACCAGTTGGTTTAGGGTGATTTACTGTCTCCATCTTCCAAATTTTCTTCACTGTTACTTGAAATCCTAAATAGTAATGAGCATAGACATTACTGGGAGAGGGCTGATGCAAATCCAGCAGTGCCTCCAGGGCCACAGGTAGCCCCCCTCTCCATTCTGAGAGGTGAACAGCTTTGACTGAACACTGGATGTTGCCAGAATAGGGATCAGAAGAAAAAAAAAGGAAAACAAATAAAAGAAATAGACTACTTTTTTCTTTCCTTTTTTCTTTTTTTTAAGCCAGGAGATACCTAAGAGCATCCAGTTTCTACATATACATAGGAGAAGAAAATTCAGGTAAATGATAGTTCACATTTCCATGCAAGCTTAAAACAAGCACCTGATAAAATCTTCTGACTAGGGATTGGGTATTGAGTCATCTGTTTGGCGTTTTGTTGTATTAATCATCACCATCAAACAATAAACAATTTATCAGTCACTCAGTTGTCTTGCTGCTACACTGGCCTTTATCTGATAACAATGCACTCCACCCTAGTTACAAAGATAGTTTTTCTAAGAAAATAAGAAAATGCAGCCTTTGGCCAGGCTTTCGCTGCCTTCCCTCCGTTTTACACTCCATGATTCTTCGGTTCCTGAATGTGGGCCAAAGGGGGTGGGCAGGGGGATTGAGTCTCTTGCTGCAGATGTTTGCTGCGGGTCTCTGGGAACAGGCTTTCCTTTTTCATGAGTAATAACAACATGGTGGGATTTTCCTACTGCTATGTTGTCATTTCTCACCTTTGCTATGCTGTCATCCTGACAGCCAAAAAAAAAAACACAAAAAACAAAAAACAAAAAAAGCCTGTCACCCGCTGACAAGCCCAGAAACCACTGCTGTGGCACCAGGGCTGAGCTGCCAACTTCAGGTGGGAGGGGCGCCAGATTTCCAGGACGACCTGCACTTGCCTCCCCAGCTGTGAAAACCTCTAAGTGCCCGTTTCCTTTCATACCTAAATCCAAGACTATAGCAGAAGAAAAGGATTCCCATTTCCTGCCTCCTGTTCCTGTAGTTGCAAAACTGTCTCTTTGACAAGTTATTAAGGCCTTTAAAGTTGAGACGCGGGTTTTTTGAAGCGCCTGCATTAGTGGTTGGGAACATCTGGAAAGGGGAGGTGTAAGCCAGGTTTCGGCCGCAGTGTGCTGTCGCAGGTCTCTGGTCCTGCTCTGGAGATGCTGGGGAAGGAGAGGCGGTCGGTACACAGCAAGGAGCTATTGCAGTAAGAATTTTGTATCACAACCAACTATGGGCCTTAAAAATAAGTTTCGTACGGTTCTGGCTCGACACTGACCATTTACTGATCCATGCTGTGTGGTTGCTATGATTTAGTTCCCAGTAAAGAATTTATATGAAGAATAAGCTGGAACTGGGCAAGAATCCTTACTATAAATATAGTGCTTAGGCCTCCAATTGTGTCACACTCATGTATACAATCCGTCAAAAAGACACAAAATTGCATTTTATACATAGAATATTGAAAACAAACCCTTTCCTGCCTCATGGCAATATTTTTATAGAATTGTTTTTTTTTCCCATGATTTTAAGTTTTTCCTTCCTGCCTAGCAACGCTGTCTTAGGTTGCCAGGGCTGCTACAACAAATACCACCTACTGGTTGTCTTAAACTACAGGAATTCATTGCCCCATGGTTTGGGAAGCCAGAAGTCCAAGAGCAAGGTGCTGACAGGGCATGCTTCCTCCAGAGGCTGTGGCATCTGGTGTGGCTTCCTGCTAGTCCTCCACGACATGGCCATCTGTCTCCTTGCCTTCCTCCTCTGGTTTCGCCTAGCTTCTGGCTTGGGTTCCAGGACTCCGGGCCTGTGAATCAAGGCCCATACTGATTCAGTCTGGTGTCATCTAAGCAGGATCTTTGAAGATACTATTCACAAATGAGTCCACCCCTTAACTGATCATAACATCTTCAAGGGTCTTATTCACAGATGGGTTTATACCCACAGGACTTGGACACGATCAGTCCCCAGCTGTCAACAGTTCATACCACCCAGGGTACTTCGGGGAAACAAGAACATTTTCCAGATGGAACCGAGTCACTAAAGAGAATTAGAAGTGATTTTAAGAAATCTTTAGGGCCACATAGGTGTTACAATTTCAAGTAACGTGATATGGACACTTTCTCTTTTCCTAGGCAAAAAAAGTTCAGAAATGGCAGCCATTTCCCCGGACGGACAGCAAAATGTGCTGTGATGTCTCGGCAGCTTTGAGCAACCATCTTCGCTTGGGACTCGAGTGGTGATATGCAGTCTTTCCAGGCTCCAAACCCCTGGGCCTGGGACTCAGACGGAGCCCTATGGGAGGGTGAACCGAGAAGAGGCCACGCAAGGCAGGAGACCCCAGCGCCCGCTGCTCCTCTAGGCCAGCTCTCCTGATGAGCTTTCCTTTCTTGCTTATCTTTCTTCCTTGACCTAGCTGGGCCTCAATTTCCCCTTCTGTAACAGAGAAATGATAGTTCCTACCTCATGTGATTGAGGAATAAAGATTCTCAAAGGTGTAAAGTGCCTGGCAATGGTCATTGCCATGGAAAGGAATAAACAACTGAGAGCTAAAAATAATGAGAATTTTAAAAAATCATAATCTGGATGCAATGAAACAGTTTAGTTAGGAAATCTGTTCTATATTTCCTGCATATGATGGATTGCCTTTTACAAATGTTGAAAATAGTTGCAATAGGTTACAGTACATGAATTAATTCTTATTTTATATACTTAAATTCCAGATTCCCTTTATATGGAAGGCCACACAAAACTATACTTTATCACCAGAGCCCAGGTACCTATTTTCTTTTTTTTAAAGGAAATTGCAAGATTCAGAAAAAGTAAAAATGCCCAGAACCCTAATCACTTACTCCCACATACCCTGCTATTTCCCACAAGAGTCCCATAGCTTTTGTTCAATTAAAGGGGAATGGGATCTCCTCCACAAACCCTCCTCCTGCCTCATCTCAGTTCTGAGATAGGACAGTTGTTCTCCAGGAAGTTTGATCTCTTTCTTATCCTCTCCTTCTGCCAGCATAAGCTTTGTCTCAAGCCCTCAATGATATCTAACAAATTGTACAGAGCCTGTGGTATGTAAAATGTCTTATTCTTTGGCGATCAACTTGATATCAAGGCTAAGTTAGATTTAAAGGCAATGAATTTTGTAATGAGTGGTTCTGTGTTTTCAGACTCTTTGGACATTTTATTTTCTCCAGAAAAGTATTGTTTGGTTCGCTGTCATATTTTACATTCCATCTGAATTCTCTTGTCAAAAGTTAATACTTAGGAAAAGAGTACAATTTACAGAAAGTTGAGAGACGAACTATTATTCACTTATATATGATCATTAAAAACTAAGATTCTTGTTTCAATTACTTAGTTCTAGAAAGTAAACAAAGGATAGCTTAAGAATGAGTTCCTTCCACATTTATGCACGGCCACAGTAGGCAGAGCTCTATTTTGGTGACTGTGAGAAAGCACCAAAAATGAGGACTAAACGACCCCTGCATGCTTAGCAACTCATGTAAATTAAAGGGGGTGGGGGGCCTTTGAGACTTGCTTCTGCCCAGGTTCCCTGTCTCTAAGTAGGCCTGTACTTAGGTCAGTAAATAAGCAACGTAGCAAGGGTGGAGGGATCACATAGGACTGTTCTGGAATTAATGACAACTAATCCTGTGCGTGTGCGTGCGTGCATGCCATGTGTGCACGTGTGTGTACATTCCGTGCATGTGCGTGTGTGCATGCCATGTGTGCACGTGTGTGTACATTCCGTGCATGTGCGTGTGTGCGCATGCCATGCGTGCACATGTGTGTGGACATTCTGTGCATGTGCGTGTGTGTGCACACTGTATGGGCACACACGTGCTAATGTCTGTGTGTGTGTTGTGTGTGTATGTGTGTGTGTTAATAACACTCAACCATGTGTCTCTGTAACTTCCAGGGTCTTCAGCGAAGGAGCCTCTTCCCACCCCTCTCCCATCTGAACCTCGGAGCTGGCGTTAGAATTATCTGGGTGCAGGCCCACCTTGAATCAGTGGGTGGAATTAAAGGGCATGTTTTCCAGTGCTCGACATAGAGCGGAGGAAATGTCAGCAGGTGGAAAGGGTTCAGTGTTCTGGTGAGCTCCCTACCGGTCTGTGAGAGAAGGACCCCCAGGCAGGAAGCCTGAGAGTGTGAGGAGGAAACTCCCAGCAAAGCAGAGGCCTCCAGTAATGAGATGTGACAGTGCTCCCACTGCTGGGAAGCCAGGGGGAGGCCAGCCCGGGCGGGTGGTTAGGGAAGAATTTGCATAATTACATTCACCTGAGGGACCCCATTTACCCAACAATGCGGGTCTTTGTGATAAAGCCTGGCAGCTGCCCAGGGGTTGGAACAATGCAGGCTGAAGCCTTGTTCCTCCAAAACAAATGCCTGGACTCTGGAGAATGACCGTGAGCATTTGAGTGTTCATGTAATTAATAGCACAGAAGTTAGCATTGTATGTGACATGTCATACGACGAGGCATGTTTTAACGTGTAGTACGGATAGCACTTCGTACTATGACGTACATCCTGTTGGCAATCATGCATTTATATCTGCACTGCCTGTGCTTAAGTGTGACACAATAGCATATTTTTATTTAAGACTTATGTGATCAAGTGTCCATGGACAGAGAGATTACCCCTGAAAGGTAAGTTTCCTCTTGCTGGCTGAAAAAAAAGAATTATGTGTTAAAGCCTTTGTCGGTGTAAGGCCCTGATACAGTGAGATGACAATGGACTCGAGAGCGGCTCACCTGGGCTCACTGCAGAGGCCGCTGCCAGCCCACGCTGGCCAGGCCACGGCCGAGGGCGTATTTACCCAAGACTCCAAATTGACTTAGTGGAGGATGAAGACACAGGCAAACACTGTGCCACCCCATTTCCTGGTATTACCTGCATTTACCTGAAGAAGGGGGGTGCTGGGGCCGGAGGCCCGGTGGGTGGAGAGACAATTCCTTTTATCATGTCCTGTGATTGTTACATTGTGTGCCTCAAAATGAGAGCACAGGACACATTACTACAAGGAGAAGAAAATTCCTGAAGGGCTTTGCCTATTCTCGGCTTTCAGTACACATTCTAAACATCATTTTGTAAATGTGGCAACATCAGAATTTCTATTCAGCATATACTGAAAAGTAGGGAAATGTTCGAGTGTCTCAACTGGGGAGGAGCCCATGCTCCTCCTTTCAAGTCCAAGTTGCTCTTTGCCTCATGCATAAAAGGGGTATTTGCTTTAGCAGTTTCCTGGCTCTTTGATAAGATAGAGAAGATAGACACTAGCAGGATCCAAAGCTGGAAGTTCAACACTAGGTCTGCATTTCCTTGGCTCCAACCCTGTTTTCCAAGGATGACGTGGGATTAAAGACAAGCACCACTGGTTTTTTTTTTTATCTCCTTCCAGTAACTGGTAGTGAAAATTAAAAAGAAAAATACAAGTGGCTGCCATGGAAGGTGTGTGACTGGAGGGGCAGAGGAAGGTGACCCAGCAAACACACAGATGGCAGGTGCCTGGAGGCTGTAGACCCCCAGGCAACCCTAAGAGGGGTTTCTCAGGCCCCCCCAACCAGCTCCCCTCCAGTCTCTTCCCCAACAACCCACCACCACCCTAAACCAACGTGAGCCTTCCAAAAGCAAAAGCACGGTCTATGGCAGGGGTCCTCGAGCCCGGGCCCCTCAGTCATCTGGCACTACCCACGCCAACCTTGGGAAACCGAATTCTTAGGACAGACGGGACACACAAAGGGAATCTGTACCTGTATTTTACTTCGCATTTGCAAGTCCTACAACTTTTTGGAACTAGAGAAGTAACTCCAACCTGATGAAGGAACTCAAGCTTCCATGATACACGTTTCCAACAGAGCCTCATTTCCCTCCTAAGCGTCCCCGAGGATTTCTGGTCTAAAGGGGACAGGATCTTTACTTTTTTTCCCCTCGTGTTTTCTTTTTCCCATGACTCCAGCTCAGAGCTCCTGAGCTCAGCTTTCTCCTCAACAGCCTGGCCATCCCACTGCTTTGTATCTCTTCACCATCTCCTTTCTTCTTCCTCCTTTCGCCACAACCAGGCTGGCACTTCTTAGTTCTTAATAAAGCTTTAAGCAGTACAGAATAGGAAACAACCGGCCATTCAATATCAGACACCACTGCTCCTGAAATGGTGTGGCCCTCCCTCCTTGAGAAGTCAGTGGTTGGGTGTAGCTCTCCTTGTGCCCTGGCCTTCCCCAGCCCCCAGCCCTCAACCCCCAGGGACTCTTCACCCATCTTCTTTCCCCTTTTCTCCCCAGTTTCAAGTTCCAAACCCCTCAAACCAAACATCACCTCCCATCAGCACTCTTCTTTTGGGAACAATCCAGAAAGTGCTCAGATTGAAGCCATCTCACCCTTTACTTCACAGAACAGTTTAGTTATTTTTTGTGCCTGCCTCCCACCCCAGCCAAGCCTTTGGACCTTATATTTCAAAACAATATTAGTGTCTGTTCCCAAAAGGAAGAGCAGTGTGCTGCAAAGATAAATTGCGTAATTTTTCCTACACTCTCAGGTTTTTAAAATTGCAAATATCTACCTTGCTGGGACCTAAAAAGCTCTCCAGATGATTCTGATAAAGCCGGTTGCCTGAACGTTTCGGGGAACCACTGTCTTTCCCTGTGGAAGATCCTTCTAGAACTCTATCTTGTGGACTCCTGCTTACCTACCCCAGAAGAGTCTGTTCTGCCTTTGGCTCTGTGAAGCTTCCAGTAACTCTCTTTTGTCACACTGCTATGCTTTGTATGTGTCAGTAGGAAAGCAGCCACGGCTTGGTCATGGGATTTGGGGGTTGGCATTTCAGATTCCCCTGATGGTCTCAGAGCACCTTGAAGACAGTTTTAAGTCTGGCTCGTCCTGGAATCTCAAGCTTACAAAGTGCTCAGCACAGAGAGGGGTGCTCCCTGATGTTTGCGGGTGAAGTAAGATGTGGGATGATGAGTGTGGTAGCTTGGAGCTATGAACCCCACAAAAACATGTTCTGAAACTTAGTCTCACTGCTTTGCCTCAGAAGGCTCATTCTGGTCTTTCCCCTCCACTCTCCGGCCGCTTCCCTGCTCCATCCACCTTCCTCTCTCGCCTAGACCACCAGTTTCCTCTTGACGTTGCCTGTCACCTCCCATCTTTCCCCACAAGTCCGTCCTCCGGGAATCTGATTCTCCCGCTAAAAACACTTTTATGCCCGCCTCAACTCTCGAGCTTGGTACGCAAGTCCGTTCACTTCTGCCCTCACCAGCCCTCCCGTCCTGGTTTCAGCTGCCCCTGCAGCTGTCTTCCGGGGCGTGCCCTGCCCCTTCGAGCTGCTTCGGCTTCGCCGGTCCACTCACCTCCAATGACTCGGATTCCCGCTCTGAGTTCTCTGTCCTTCCCTGAGCAGCTGGACACACCTCTGCCGTAGCACTCAATGTTCATTCGAAATCATTTGTTTACTCTCTCCCTTCCCCCACGGGACCTTGGATACATCAGAGGTGACCTTTTATTCACTGTTTTATTCCCAGTATCGATCACAGTGTGCAGCACTTATTTTGTGCAAAGTAAATGTCTGTTCAGTTGAAAGTCTATCGACAGGGACATCAAGTGCAGTAAAGAAGAGCACGCAGTTATGAAGAAGAATTGTTAGCGCCAGAGATATGGATGATAATTGCAGAGTTGCCTTTCTGCAAAAAAATAGGAAAAATAACTTCACATTTGCTTTTGCCCGTCGGAACCCAGGGAGCTACATGGAAGGAATCCTAAAGAGCAGTCAGATTCTAGGAAGTGGAGGGAGGGGGATACGGTTTCCTTTACCACCTTCTGACTTGGCAAAGAGAGCTTATATTGCTTTTGTAAAACCAATTTAAAAATAAACAAAGTAAATGGTTGCTGAATGAGTAAATGGACTTTAGGGGCAATAGCGACGTTTTCATAGGAGGAGTCTCCCAGTTAACTGCTGGGCAACCTCTCAGCAAACCTCAGGAAGAAAATCAAAAGCCTCAGAACATGTCCTTAGGGTATCGTTACTCGCTTTGTAAGGGGTTTCCCTCCCCTCCGGAAGAATCTCCACAGGCTGCAGGTTTAAAACTCCTCTCCATTAAAGCCCTTAAGGTTTGCTAATAGATCATCAACTGCAGTGGCTCAGCCGAGGGGTGTGGCAGAGGAAGAGAAAGTTGTAGGAGGCGTTGCCAAAGGGAAATCAATCAGAAATGAAGATAAGCTCCAGTGATATTATAATGTAAATTAGAGGGAAATCAAAGTTCACTCATTTTTTTCCTGGAGAAAGGGCCCCGGGGGAAGGGCCAGTGCCAGGCTCCCCTGGGGTGGGGAGGATGGACTAATGCGTGACCTTGAGACACCACCCCAAGGGCAGCATGGTACCCAGATACCCCACCTCACTAAGAGACAGCCTGCCCTTCCAGATGTCTGAAATTCCTCAGAGAGCGGAGGTTGCTGGTCGTGGGCAGAGAAGAGTTTTCTTTTCTTTTCTTTTTTTAAATAAAAGGATAACATTTAGGCAAAGTAGACCTTCGCTGTCACCATGAAAACAGAAGAAAGACTAAGAAAGTTGCATCTTGAGAATAGATGTGGCACTACCTCATCCTTTACTCATTAAAGCAGAGGACAATGAGAGCTACTGACTCATCTTTAGTATTGGATAAAGGAGGGGGAAAAAGTCAATTAGACTTGAATTTTTGACTTATCACGTACTTGTCACTAAGGAATAATTAGAAAAAGAAATTTCTAACAAAAGAAAGGAAATCAATCCACAGGCCTCTTGAGCTCCCACCACAGGTTTTTATACGGTAAAATCAAGTTCACAGCTATAAGCGCAGCCTTGAAGGCGAGAGGAAGAAGGCATGGGCTGGCAATACTGTTTGTTTCTTCGGAATCATGTGAATGAGGCTCAGCAGACTTTTTTCTGTAAAGGGCCAGAGAGTAAATGCGTTAGGCATTGTGGGTCAAGAAACAAATTCAGGAAGATTATGTTGGTACTTACATACCAAGAGCAAAAATAAAATTTCCATAGATTGCTTTATGCTTGAAATTCAAAACTTTATTTACAGGCACTGAATTTGAGTTTCATATAATTTTCATGTGTTGTGAAATGTTCTTCTTTTGATTTTTTTTTCAATCTGTAAGAAATGTATAAAGCATTCTTAGCTCATCGATCAATCAAGAACATGAGGTAGGCTGGATTTGGCCCTCAGGCCATACCTTGTTAATCTCAGGACGGGAGTCATTCAGCAGTCAAGGCTCTCCTTTCAGCTGAGCTTGGACCAGACTTCAGAATCCTTCCTAACACAGCACTGCTGGCAACAACCCCAAGTAGGGAAATGTAGCCTGCCATCACCACAGTGACAGCTCAAAGAATGGTTAGCTCAGATATCAGATGGTTCTTCTTCCCCCTTCAGATTTGGAGGTGATAGGCTCGTTCTTCCATTCCCCAGCCTCTGGGGAGTCCACCTCCAAGATTTCTGTGATTCCACGAGGAACTTGCACGGTTGTGTCCAGGAGCAATTGCTTCCACTCTATTAGGTTGGTTTATAGATTCACTTGTCCTTATTTTCACTATTGCTTTAACCAGAATGGGGAAGTCAGCTATTTCAATATTTTAAATATATTTTTAACAAGCCCATAGACTCTTTAATTGAAGATCTGGGGAGACGCAGGCGGTTTACACGGCCACAGTGACAGCACCTGCTCAGAATCTTTGTTTACTTCATTGTCATAGCTAACGTTTCTGGAGAACTGACTTACTTAGCCAGATGCTTTTCGTGTATTATCTTATTCAACCCTCAGGAGTCACTGGACATAGGCTATCTCATTATTATTATTATCCCATTTGGCAAAAACAAAACAAACAAACAAACAAAAAACAAAAAAATAACTGAAGCTTAAAGATATTGAGCAACTTGCCAGTCACAGAGCAAGTCGGTAGGAGAGCTGGATTTTGAGCCTTCTGGGAGCCCATCCTTCCTCAATGCCACATCCCTGGGGATTCTCACCTCTCCTCCTGGACTGTTCACATCAACCCCCAGTTCCTTGATGCAATTATTTAGGACAATTTACTCTTGCCAGCTCATATTCCCAAACTGAGCTCCAGAAAAACTCTTTTTAGGGAGATTATGCCATTTCATAGGAAAAGGCTGCAATTGGCCAACTGGCTGTGGAAAGACGGGGTAAGATCTCTAAGGAGAGGGTGGAAGAAATGGAGTGCATTAGAAAATTAGAAAATGGAAGATTTTTTTTTCTTTCTGCCTGAGAGGGAGGGAGGCCGAGATTTGACAAGAAAGGAGGAAAACCGGGATTTCTGGGGAACATGGCAGAGAAGATGCAGGGCTCTGGAAGCGATAGCTTTGTATGCAGCCCTTCAGTAAGGCCTTGTTCTCACCAAAAGACCTTGCGAGAATATGCAGAACGCATGAAATCAAGAAATGAGAAAGTCAACAGAGACAGAAGGTGAGAAAGGAACATAAGCTTCTTGAGGGTTTTGGATAGGACCTGCCCATCTTATGTGGGTCTTCAGGAATAGCGTGACTATACGTGGCAAAGCGGGAGCCTCCAGGGAAGGGTACAGTTCCAGCTGGGTGAGGAGGAGGGATTGTGGAAGAATGAATGCTTACAGAGGGTGAGCAGATGCTGGTCTGGAAACCATATCAGGAGGACGAGAGATGAGAAAGGATTCCCAAGTAGGGGCAGGACAGCGGGACTAGAAGGGATGGGACGGAGATGAGAGAGAAGATGGCACTGACTAGGGTTCAGCTGCAGGGAACAGAAACCTATCCAGCAAGATAGGGACTTGGGTTTTTCAGATGCTTTTGGAAGGGCTGGCGAGCAGGCTGTAAGCCGACCTCTAGGAATGAACAACATTGCAGAACAGCCTGCCTGGGAAATTGTACCTCAGCCTCCCTAGGGAGCGTGAGACGTCAGGCAGCCACCTCCAGCCCTGTCGATTTCCGGAAGAACCTATCACAGCGGTGGCAGGGCCCACTGTCCCAGCACCTATGGTTCAAGGGCCGTGCTGGGTCTGCCCCACTCACAGCAACAGAACCCACCTGCCCCGGCCCCACCTCGCAGCCCTCAGCAGCGAGGGCCAGTTGCGAGAGCCCGCTCGCGCTCGCCAGCAGAGACCAGCAGAGAAAGGTCTCTCCACCTCCGCTTGCCTTCCAGATTTCACAAGCACATCTCAGTGGTGGAGCCCACTCACGCTGGGCCAGGGCCATGCAGCCTGGGGCAAAAGGAAAAATCAACAAGACTGTGACCATTTTTAATTGTTTAAAATGTTGCATGAAAATTATTTATCTTGACTACTGAGTTTTTTGATGCCCCCCCCCTCCCTTGAATTGTCTTGCCTTACCCCAGTCCTGGCCCTGTCAATAGTTCTAGCTGCAAGGGAGTCTTGGAAATATCGTTTTTAACTTTTCATTCTTCGCAATCCGGAAGGCACACTCGCAGGAGGTTGAGGGAGAGATGCGGAGCCAGCTCCCCGATCCACCGCTGTTGAAGCAGGAGGAGCAAGGCTGGGTTACAGTTTCAAAGGGGGTGGGGGTGGGGGGAAGGGGAGCGAAAGGAGGGCACCAAGTTGATTCCCAGGCTCCCAGTGCGAGTGACCAGCTGGCGCCACTGGCCGCGATAAGGAAGACAGATGCAGCACCAGATACCCCCTGAGGAAGCAGCGCACGAGCACGGGTGACTTCCTTGGGAGATGTGGCTGACATCGTTCCAAAGTGGCCGCGGCCCCGTGCGTGAGGCCCACCCACCTGTGTCACTCATTCACTGGCTCGTTCTACTAGCCAAAGGTGCCGTCCCAGGCTTTGGAGATCCCATGACGAATGAAAGACGAGGGAGCTTCTTTCATGATGTCCTCATTCTAACTCGGGAGGCATGATAAGGAAGCAAGTATGCCGGGGACATAGCTGGCGATGGTGGCGTGAGCAGCGAGGTCCCTGAGCGGGCGCAGGGTGCAGGGGGGAGGCAGGGAGCTGGGCCCTGTCGGGATGCGGGCAACACAGCCTTGGGGGAGGGAGAGCTGGCTCTCCGGTGCGCCAGCGGCCTCCCCTCTCCTCCTGGGTGCGGCAGAGCGCGTTCACTCCCTCCCTAAAGCACGACCCAGAGCCTGGGTGGGAAAGGGGCTGCCCCATCGGCTCTCACTTCATCTCCTTGCTTTCTGCACTTGCTGGCCCTGGAGGACCCTCCAGCCAAAGTCCGGACAAGACACCTTTGCTGTCATCTGTCCTCTTAGCAAGCTGAGATTCCTGGGGATTCTAGGACAGTGTTATTAAATGCTGTGGGACTGGAAAAGCCAAGTCAACACAGAAGATGCAAGGAGAAGACAAGCTGGCAGCTTTACACCATGCGGTTTTCTGATCTTTCTATAACCTGCTGGCTCTCGTCCCCCATTCTATCCAACAGGATTGCTCAGCTCCAACTGGAAAGACGCCTGCGATTCACACGCAACAGGACCCAGCCCCATAAACAGCGAACCAACCTTATTTCTCTTCCACACTGGCTCGTATTTGCCATTCAGAGAGCATTGCCAGGTTCAGCAAATAAAAATACAGGGCACCCAGTTGAATTTCAATTTCCCATAAACAACAAATAACTTTTCAGCATAATTATGTCCTAAATATTACATGTTCCAAATTTTTATTCGTTGTTTCCCTGAGATTCAAATCTAGCTGGGTGTCTCGTGTTTTATTTGGCCACCCTACTGAAGACCAAGGAAGAGATTTTAACTCTGCCACCTGCGTAGGGCTTTCCATCGGCTGGGTTCGGGGTTCCGGCCCGAGGTCTCCACGCCTGCCTCACAGCTGTGGGGGAGCTTTGCCGGCAGTGCCTTGGTCTGAGACTCTGGCCACTTCCTGGTCTACACACAGGGATCTCGGCCCGGCTGGACAGAGCTGCGATATCTGAACCACTCAATGACTGCACCATCCCACTAGGCAGCAAGGGCTGCACATTCGGTGGCAGTCTGATCTAGTGACACAAAGCTCAGTTCTTCCAGGGACTTCGCTCCAAAATCCAGAGGACAGTGAAGCTTCCGGAGAGTGGGCAGATTGTCAGACTAGAACACTTGGTTTCTCTTGCATATCCGAGGATGAACAGCGGCAGCCAGCTCTGTGACCTGCCTAGGAGCTATTTTCAGCTTTGTTTTAACCTGTTGAGCTCCGGTTAGCAGCCTCTGGATGTTTATCTTAGGTTATGCTTCCTTTGAGGCAGTAAGTCTGTAGGGCAATGAGGTTAAAATGAAATAGCTAACTACTTTCACGAAAGCAGTCTAAAATAAGCACCTGGGTCACGATTATAAAAATATTCAGCTTTCTTTTGCTTCTGCTAGTTATGCTGAAGCCCACACTGTTGTGATGTGTTTGCACGTGATGCGTGCTGAGCCACACACTTACATTTCTTTTCCACTTAACCTTTTAGGTCAGATCTCTTACATCTCCTCCCGACCCCGCCACGTGATCAGTGTCCGATTTCTTGCTTTCTGGTGTTGAAGCAGAGGGATAATACTGTTTAACCCTTAATTTCTATAGAATGGGTAAGAGTCCCGGGGGCCATAAAGAAGTAAGCCCAAAGATGAGGGGCCATTCCTGGCCCTGGTTCTGTCTGGTACCCTCCCTTTCTTCGTTCTTTAAGCAGGTTTGAGATCGGGAGCTTTTCAATAGACTGGAAGTTCCGTGAGGACAAGGACCTCATTGCGTAGCTAAGTCAGTGCCTGACACCTAGTAGACACTAAACGTTTGTTGAATGAATACTAGAGCTTTAAAAATGTCATTGGTCAGGGACATCATTTACAGTCTATTGTGTTGGTTCATCCAGAGCACCCGAATTTTAAGCTTCCTTGTCCCCTCCATGTTTTATGGCCATTTATTGTGTAATTCCCAGCGTTCCGCAGACACCGGGCCGTCCATCCTGCCCTTGGTGTGAGGCGTGCCGCTTCCACGCGGCAAGTTCAGTGGCAGTGATGCGGCCCCCAGCTGTCATCCTTTCGGCAAATGTTTGACCTCTCCCTGTAAAGGCATGCGTCTACATGTTTCCATTATTTCCTTCAAATTGGGAAGAGAAATACATAGTCTGCCAAAGATCTCCTGCTACTCTTTTGGGGGAGATTGGGGCCCTCAACAACATACCCATTGTGTCATCTGAGCTTGGCTCTACCAGTCTTTCAGGGAAAGGAAAAAAAAAAGAAACAAAAAATCTTTGATCCCTGGGGAGGTGAAGCGGAAGTTGATCTTCACCATTAAATTTTTTTATAGATAGCAAAGTCCACGCTTCCACCTGCATCCCGAGCATAGAGGCAGCTGGCAGAACAAAGCAGCAGAGAAAAATAGCTGGCCAGCATCTCTTAAATTGCCCGGGTACAGGTGCAGTGTTGTTTTGCTCTGGGGCAGTCACTAGTGATTGACAATGTTTTACTCAGAGGACTTAACCCTTTTCTCTCCTAGATGAACCAGAGACGAGTCTGTTCTCATGACTTACAAACAACAACAGCAATAACAACCAATTCTATCTCTCTGTACATTCTACTGAAATTAAACCCAAATAGATGCGGATAGTACCTTGGACCAATATTCCTTGCAACGAAAGAAGGAACAAAACAATTTCAGAGAAAAAGGCTTGAGAAATATCAGCAGGCCTCCCCGGCTCTGTGGCTGAGGCGGAGGCACTTCTCTTTTATCTGCAGAGGCCCAGGCAGGGACAGCACGTGGGGGGTGCTACGTGTTAGAGTTCTGGGGTGTTCGCTGCGTATTTAACAAGCTGACCCATAAAACTCCTGCTTGCCCTTAGCATCTCCCATTCTCTATTAAATGAGTTTTTCAGTGGTCGAGTGAGCAGCAGAGAGGGAAGGAAGGCACTAGCAAGTAGCCCAGTTAAAAAAATCCCCTGAAAGGCTTGAACTGGGCCCCCCAACTGGTGGTGTGCTGGTTTGGGGGCCCCTACCCCAGAACTCCCACCGTCTCCCCCTGGGGTTGCTTTCCTTAGTCACGGACAAGGACATGAGCCATTGGAGAGTACCCCCGGAGGCATGGAGTCCAGACAGACAGATGCTGAGTCTTCCAGGACCGTTCACGGGGTGGGGGTGATTTGGTGGGTCACGCAGGGCCGAGGGCAATCTTTGATGCTAACAAAGGAAAGAGCAAAAGTCGTGAGTGCTGTAGACTAGCTCTCAGAATCTCCAACAAAGTTGACTGTTTGGAAAGAGGCCAAGTGGAAATGTGGAATTACCTCCTCACAATGATCCTTCTAGTGAGAGAAGGGGAGGTAGTGGCTGCTGATGGCAAGAGAGTCCTTCAGGGAAGGTCCCCAGAGCTCCGAATCCCCAGCACGGACCTGAGCCAAGGGAAGGAGGTTGTTCGTGAAGCGACAGAATCCTCTCCTCTTAGCATGAGAAACCTCACGAGGGAGCTTTCTGGTGAGGCAGAAGCCAGGAACAAAAGGCAACCCGAGCACGGAGCCTGGTCTCAGCCATTTGCACACCTGTGGAGCTTCTGAACAGAAAAAAAAAAAAAAAATGACACTCGGATGAAGCTGGCACTTCCTCTGAGAGTCTCAATAAATTTCCAATGATCACCCATGCCCAGAAAGCTTCCCACTTTCAAGGCCTGTCTTGGGCCTTGACGAGGCCTTTGAAACAAGTCAATGGTAGGTTGAAGGCATCTACCCGGATGTTAAAGTCTCTGCACTCAACCCAGTTAATCTGGAAGCAAAACAGTTGAAGGGACTCTGTGGCCTGGAAACCAATCCATGGCATTCATAAACCAAACCTTTTGCATGAGTCTTGATGCATCTATGGGGCCAAAAGCAATTGAATTTTAAAATGTTGAATTTTCATTCATTGTTTTGATCTTGGACACAGATAACAGCTGCTGGTGGTTGCACATGAAATA
This sequence comes from Tolypeutes matacus, assembly GCA_026826555.1. NCBI lineage: Eukaryota > Metazoa > Chordata > Mammalia > Cingulata > Chlamyphoridae > Tolypeutes > Tolypeutes matacus. Next base: position 3,388,174 of record JAKSZT010052198.1, on the reverse strand, counting down.
AAATACCAGGATTATGTAGGAAGTACAGCCTGGGCACCATGGTGATAATCTAATAAGGCTTGGATACATGCAACTTCATCAGGACAATGGGTGCGGTCAACCAGACAGACTCCTCAGGCAAGATGTTCTCAAAAACACTACCTCCTAGAAGTAGGCGGCTCAATCTCTCGCCACTGAGTTTTTAGTGGGCACACGAAGTATACTTCTGTTTCAACCTAACTCACAACTTCCGTATGCGTGGTGGGAAGAGATCCTAAATTCGACTTTGATGTTTATCCCTTCCTTTTGTACCGATGTCACCACCACGTTCTGGAAGGAGAGACCTCCCAGGCTCTGCACAGCCCATCTGGGAGCTGAGAACTGCTGCATTTTCTTTTCACTTGGATCATTCCAAGAGGGAGAAACTCCCTTTAATCACCATGCACATTCGAAGAGATTTGTGCACAAGGGATTATAGAATGTCCTAGACTTTGGATATTCTTGGCCTTGGGGAAAAAATAAAGTTTGTAAAGGTAATTACCATTATTTACAGTGCTGAGGACAAAGCCCCACCCTAGGCTTTGGGCCAGGGGATCTCAGGCTGGAGTGTACCAGGGTGAGCCAAGTCCAAGACAAAAGCACAATTATGCTCACATCAAAACTAACACTGGTGGTAGTGGGGTGGAGGGAAACACCCGCACGGGGAGGGGTGGGGGGAGGTGTGCAGGCAAGGACCTCCTTTGAAGTCTTGCATAAATCTTGTAAATTTGTTTTCCCCTATAGTGCTGGGAATGGAGATTCTTGGTTTTCATCCTGGGTCTCTCTTATTAAGCTGTGCCATAAGGAAATGAACTTCCTTCTTACTTGATTTGCCAATTTTTAAAACTGAACCTTAAATAAAAGAATTTTGGAAGAATAAAGAAAACGGGAAATATTGTGTAAGGTGTTAGGAAGCTTTCTTAATTTCTTGGCAGAAAGAAACTAAAGTAAAACACCAAAGAGTTTATTTTTTTCAGTCCACTTCAAGTACTTCGCTTGACCCGTCTCTCCCACAAGTGTCCATTGTCCACTGGTGGCAGTTTCAAAGCCGGGGGGTGAGGGGGCGAGAAGTGTCACTATAGTGATCAGAAAGTAATTAGCACGCATTACTTCTTGCTAACTATGCCCTACCTCTTTTCCTTCCTGCCGGGTTTAAGGCCAGATGATGATTTGTGCTAATGTTGACAAGAAAAGTGGCCGCGCCATCAGTGCAGGGGCGCATCTGATCACCTGAACAGGCCCACCTCGTGCTAGGATGGCGGCCACACGGGGCCCACGGCTAGGGGCATCGGTCCTCAAAGGCCATCGTCCATACACGTAGTTCAGGAGAACAGCCAAGGGAAGGTGGATTTCCCCCTTCAGTTCTGGGGGCAAATGCTTTTTGGGAAACGGATGTAGGAATGTGAAGCCATCTTGCGGTGGCCCTGGTGAGGTGAAGGCCAGAGAAGTCTTCCAAGCCTCCCCTCGACTGCTGCTCGCACCCAGATGCAGACACTGACGAACTCAGCAAGCAGTTTTGTACAGCCAGCCTCCACTGCCCCGCAGCAAAGACGAGAGGGGAATTATAGGAGGGCTTGACTTGAAACTCTGCTACTGCCCAGCGCGAATTTCAGGTGCCCCAGGGAGTTCTTTTAACCACCTGGAATTGAGGCTGTTTAAAAGTACAGATAAGATATTTTTTTGTCTTGCTTTTGTTTGCACCTGAATGCAACTACCAGCTGGAAGCCAGGAGGTGTGAGCCATTGATTGTAAACAAAGAGAATATAAGACTTTAAAAAACATCACTGTGGCTGAGACCAGGACACACACACACACACACACACACACACAGAGAGAGAGAGAGAGAGAGAGAGAGAGAGAGAGAGATTGAGACATAGACAGAGAGAGAGAGACAGCAAGAGAGACAGAGAGACAGACAGAAAGAGGTGGTGGGGATGGGGGTATGACAGAATGGGATAAGAAAGGAAGAAGAGAGAAAAGAAGGTGAAAGATGGGAGAGGGGGAAAGGGGAAAGAGGGAAAAGATATATTACAGGAAATAGGAAAACACAGAGAAATTTGTAAGGGTGTGCTATTGCCGCATCTTTTCCAGGATATGTTGATCTCCCTACATACAGTTCATCCTCAGACAATTCATCGATATGCATAACAGATAGGTCTTCCGGGCCTGTGATCTGCATTTGCTCGACATTCATAGGATGTGCCTACTATGGGCCAGGCATTAGGTAAACCTTGAGAATGAATGATGAAAATGTGTCGTCACGCTCACACTCAGCAAACACGAAGAGAGAGTAGCTACCACGGAGGTGGACCATGGTGGTGAAGGCGCGGACTGCGTGGGGTAGTGAAAGCAACTGAAAAGGGAAGCTGCCAGATATGAGGATCTTACACAAACCTCCATTTGCCCCACAAATGCAGCCCCAGTAGACAAAATTTCCACAAGAGTATGAAATGCATTGTCAGCGCTCTTATTAGCCATTCCTTTTGGACTGGGATAACATGTTTGCATTATATAAAATTCGGAAAGAAAAGTTTTACTTAAGCTTGATGTGAATATTTCCAGGGCAATGTGCAACTCTGAGATTAAATTTTTTTTAAGTTATATATATATATATATTTAAGTTAAGTATATTAAGTTAAATATATTTAAGTTATATATATATAATATTATATATATATATTAAAGATTTATTTATTTACTTTATCCATTTTAACCCCCTCCTTCCCCATTTGCTGTTCTGTGTCCATCCACTGGGCAATTCTCTGTGTCTGTTTCCTGCCATCTCTTCTCATTCTCCTCCTCCAGTCTTCACCAGGATTTGATCCTGGAGACCTCCGATGTAGGAGAGAGGCGCTCTGCCACCCGTGCCACCTCGGTTCCTGGTTTTTGGAGCTTTTGGAGCATCTTGCCTTGTCTCTCCCCTGCGTCTCTCTCCTGTTACATCATCATCTTGCTGCATGGCTCCCGGGGCCTGGCGGCTCACTGGCACACAGAGCCTGGCAGCCCATGTGCCTTCTATATATATATATTTTTATTTTACCGGGAGGTCCCGGGGGTCGAACCCAGGTCGCTCCATATGGCAGACGGACGCCCAACCATTTGAGCCAATCCGCCCCCCTCTGAGATTCATTTTGATCAATGTATTTTGTTGATGATTGTTCTGCAAAAGATCTTGGAAATTTGGGAAATATTAAATGTCTGTTTCTTATTCATTCTTTAATTATAAAAAGTCATTTCTTGGTCAACCATGAGTGGAATAAATATTTAAAAAGAAGCCAGTTCATTTTAAAGACTTAAATTTTCTTGCTGTTCATATGCCAGTTGAGCCCTGAATCTCAGCAGAGTTGCAGGCAAAACCTACTCTCCAGTTCATCGGACTCACGCAGGACAACTAACAAAAGGATGATGATGGACAATGCCCATCCCAAAAAACAGAGTGTCTACAACTGCAAGCAAGACAGTTCCATCCATCTGCCTCATGGAATCTAAGCCTCCTCTCAATAGGAAGCAGAGTGGGCATCATTGTCCCCAAATCCTCAAGATTGAGGAATGAACAAACATAAGGTGGGAATGCAACCATTGACTAATGCAGACTTATCATTAATCTACTAATGGAAAAACTTGTAACATTGATATAAAGACAGTGGTCACCAGAGGTTCTGAGGGGAGGGAGAGGGAAGACTGTGTAACATGGGGCATTTTTGGGACATTGGAATTGTTCAGTGATAATGCGTTGACAGATACAAGCCATTATACATTTTGTCAAAACCTATAAAATTGTGTGGTGCAAAGGGTAAACCATAATATAAATTACAGACCATGCTTAGTAGCAATGCTTCAATACATGTTCGTCAATTGTAACAAATGTTCCACAGTAATGAAAGATGTTGTTAATGGGGGAAAGTGTGTGTGTGTGGGTGAGGTGTATAGGAATCCCCTATGCTTTTGATGTAACATTTATGTGATCTAAAGCTTCTTTAAAAAATAAAGAAAAACAAAAATAAGCAACAAAAAAGAAAATATAGCATGTAGTTTGGCAAACTTAAAGACTGTAGCAAAATGATTAAGAGGGAGAGCTTTCTTTTTCTTTTTTTTATTGTGGTAAAATACTCATAATATTTACCATGTTAGCCATTTGAAAACGTGAAGTTCAGTGGCATTAGTACCATCACAATGCTGTGCAACTGGCACCACTATCTACTTCCAGAACATTTTCATTACCTCAAAAGCAAACCCATACGCATCAGCAGTCACGTCCCATTCTTCCCTGCCCCCCGGGCCCTGACAACTCCTTATCTGCTTTGTGTCTCTGTAGAGTTGCCTATTCTGGATATTGATATAAATTGTACCCTACAATATGTGGCCTTTGTGTCTGGCTTCTTTCACTTAGCATAATGTTTTCAAAGTTCATCCATGATTCTGTATGTGTTGGCACTTCATCTTTTTATAGCTGAGTAACATTCCATTGTACGGACATACCCCCTTTTGTCTATCCATCACCTGTTGATGGACACTTGAGTTCCACCTTTTGGCTATTGTAAGTAGTGCTGCCATGAACATTCATGTACCAGTTTTCCTTTGAACATCTGTTTTCCATTCTTTTGGGTATATGCCAATGAGTGGAATTGCTGGATCATTGGTAACTCTATGTTGAATTTATTGAGGAACTGTGAAACTGTTTTCCACAGGGGCTGCACCATTTTATATCCCCACTAACAATGTAGGAGGGTTCCAATTTTCACATTCCTCACCAACACCTGTTATTTTTCTTTCTTTCTTTCTTCTTTTTTTTTTTTGGTAATAATAAACTTTATTTTTAGAGAAGTTTTAGATTTTCATTTACAGAAAAATTGCACTGAAAGTATAGGGAATTCCCATTTAACACCCCCACACACACCCACACACATAGTTTCCCCTATTATTAATATCTTAGATCAGTGTGGTACATTTGTTGCAATTGATGAACCAATATTGAAGCATTGCTACTAACCAAAGTCTATATTTTACACTATGGTTTACACTATGTACAGTTCCATAGGCCATGACAAATACATAATGCCATGTGTCCGTCATTGCAGTATCATACAGAAGAGTCTCACTGCCCCAAATATGCCTACATTCCACCCATTCATCCCACTCCCTCCCTTCTGAAGCCCTGGCAACCACTATATTTATATCAATATTACAAGTTCTTTCCGTTAATACAAGATGATAACTACAATAACAATTAATCTACTTTGGTCCATGGTTACACTCCCCCTTATCTTTGTTCATTCCTCAATCTTTAGGGATTTGGGATGATGTCCATTCTTACTGCTTCAGGCTGAGAGGGGACTTACATATTATGGGGCAGATGGAAGGAATTGTTTTGCTTGCAGTTGTAGATATTCCTTGTTTTTTGGGATGGGACTTGTCCATCATCATCTTGTTGGTTGTCCAGGGCAAGCCCAAAGAACTGGAGAGAAGGTGTTGGCCACAACTCTGCTGGGATTCAGGGCTCAACTAACATATGAACAATCCAAAGATTTAAGTCTCTGTGAGATATATTTAATGGGTATATTGAGAATTATGAGTTCAAATAAAAGGAGTAGAAGAATCATGAGTAGGAGACTTATAAATGAGTATAACTATGTTATATTGGGACTAGATTATTATATATTCCCAAATAGGGCCCAACAAAGGGTGCTGATGAGAGTTTTCATGAGGCTGTGTGCCTTGTTTCTGGTGTCTGGATGTCCCTAAAGCCCTTGGGAACACTTTTGTTTGAGACTGCATTAACAGCAGCAGTTTGTGAAATCTGTCTGGGACCTGCATAAGCAAAACCTCTGGAATGACCTTCTGACTCACTTCAAAATTTCTTAGCCATAAAAACTCTTTTTTATTTAATATTTCCCCCTTTTGGTCAAGGTCTTTGTAAAAATGAAACATATCCTAATTATAATTAATGCCTATAATTAATTTCAGGTATCTCCTGAAACCTCCTTGTTGCTCAAACATGGCCTCTCTCTAAGCAAACTCAACAAATAAGCGCACTACATTCCCCCTAGTGTGGGACATGACTCCCAGGGATAAGCCTCTCTTGCATTGAGGGATTATTATCAAGCACTACCAGCAATGCATTTAGAGAAAGACCTTTTTTTTTTTTAAATTAATATTTTTATTATCATCCTCATGGATGTGTGGTGGTATCTCATGGTGAAGTGGGAGAGTTTTGGGGTCAGACATACCAGAAGTCTATTCCTGGCACACCAACTTAAAAGTTGGGTGATCTCAGACCCATTGCTTTACCTTTCTGAAACTTCAGATTTTTAATTGATTCATTTATTTTTTTTCCATGAGGGTAATAATGGTATCTAACTTGTAAGCTTATTTTGAAAATTAAATGAGATAATATATATAAAGCCCCTGACAAAGGGCCTGGCACATAGTCTGTGTATGGCAAATGCTAGCTACTATTAAAATTAGTCTATAGTCATGAATGATTATAATAATAAATACTTTTCCTTATTTGTACATAGGACAAAGGACTCTGTACATGGGACAGAGTGAATTGGAATAATGGAAATTGTTTTACAAATTTAACATTACCAGCCTACAAAAGTGGTTAAATAAATTTTTGAGTGGAATGGTGTGGTACTGCTTTCAAGTGATCTATGGAATGGGACAACTGCCAAGTCACATTTCCCTGGCTGTGCAGTCAGCACCGCAGCAAGGCTACCCACAACGGCCCCATTCTCAAGAAGTCGACCAGAATAACATTTTTTTTTATCTAGGAGTAGTTGCACTAATCCTAAGAATTACAAGATCAAGCACTGAAAGCACATCACGAGAAAAAGTTAAAGACGTTCAAAATCATCAGCATTTCTAGCTGCAGCTGCCCAGAGATCTGAGAGCACAGTGCCAGGTTCCTAAGCAAACTTGACTTAGTTGGACCCATGCCCAAAAGCCTCAAGCTCCATCTCTTTGAGCCAGTGGGCCACATCTGAGGCGAACCATACGCCTCTGCCTTGGGGTCTCCAGGTGGCTCCCCAAACTCTTTATATCAACACCGATAGGCTGGATGTTGAACTTGCTTGTTGAACAGAGTATTTTGAAACTTACAGATTTTTGTTTAGATGTTAAAAACATGGTTGATAAAAATGCTTGCATTTACTTAAATGCATTAAAATATATAATATGTGGCCAGAAATCCTTAAAATGAGATGCTCAGACTCTGCCACAAGTGATATTGTGGAATTTTTGTTTACGAATCTAGGAATCTTTTCTCTCAGAAAATGACTGAAATTATAAAGAAAAGAATGGTTAAGATAACAGATTCACTGGCAACAGGGTTTAGAAGACTTTTAAAGGATTTTTACCCTCAGATGAATGAGAATGCAAAATATTATGCAAATCAGACTTAATCTCCTGGATAATTTGCCTCAATAAAAAAAGTTAGAGAAATCAAAGGAAGCCTACACCCACGTTTTCACATGGTGTTTTATGTAAGTAAAGAGTTGCTCTGAATGCTCTCGGGCTTGAGTAGAGGCAGCCAAAGTCACCACTGGGTGGGACCTCCATCTTGGGCTCCCTAGCTTCAGACAGTGACGGGAAACATTCAGGTTTCAGCAGATGAAGGTTAATGTGGGTGAATGCCACGGGCCAATGCCAGGCACAAAGAAAAAAAGAAGAACAGGGGAGAGTATGAGCAAGGGAAGAGAATGAAAAACAAAACACAGTGATGATCATGGAAAGGTATGGTAAAATGACTAATGAAACTTTCTTAGATTTCTTCCAGAAATTGCCTATTCTAGGTGGGCATTTATAATTTAAAAAATATTATATTTCACTTGAGAATGTCCTGTGATGTTGAGCACAAGCATAGATTTAAACAACTATCTCAGCCATGCAAGAAATGTTAAATAATACAGATTGATTCGCAGATTGAGGACGTTAGTGGATTGATTATATTTTAAGCTCTCTATTGGCATCCACTTTCAGATGGCAGCATTTCTGACCTCCAAGTGTGTGCCAAATACAGTGTTAGGTGCTAGGTATACAAAGATACATATGATGCCACAGCTTTCTTGTGCTCACAGTCCATAGGTCTGTCAGTTTCCATGTCATTACTGAAGTGTTTTGATAGACAGTAGGCACAGGGCACGATGGGAACACAGTCAAGGAGGAGCCTAAGTTATTAGGAAAGGAATCTTGGTGCACGGGACATCTGAGATGAAACCCAAAGGGCACTATCCAGCAAAGACACTGGGAAAAAGGTGTTTTCAAGCACAGAGAACTCTAAGGCTTGAAATAGCAATGGTCCTCCAAGGGAAATAGTTACGTGGTGCTGTTGAAATGTAAACAGGATTCCAACGAGTCCTTCAATGAGGCTGGAGAAGCAGCAGGTGACCAATGAGGGAGGTCTTTGTATGCCACAACGAACTTTTTGGACTTTATTTCAGGTACCAACCAAGTTTCTGACTTTTGCTGTCACTTCCAAGAAGGACTTGGGAGTTTCCTATGATCCTAGAGAGCAAAGGAGTACATTTACAGGAATTATCCCAAGCAGACAGGAAGTGCTCAATGGATTTAGTCATAGTAGATGGGGGAGTTGCGAAAGAGTTTTAAGGAGCATGTGACATGTTCAGGTGTGCATTTTATGAAAAGGACTGTGGTACATCCAAGTTGGCAAGATGATCTAATAAAGAGATGTTTTAGGTCAAATCGGGAAATTATTGACCATTAATAGAAAATACAATTTATTTGGTTATTGGGTCATGATCATTTGGCTTGACTATATACTGCCTGAAATGACTGTTTTGCTTGGTTCATGGAAAGATTTTGTAAAACCCTCTGGCAGTTTTTGCATGTCTTCTTCCTCTTCTGTCTATAAAACATTATTATTTATTTTTGCATGCTCGTATTTGGACTCTATTACATTATAACTTCACATTTTAACCTTAGGTTCCTGTATATTTTATTTTGTATTCAAGTACAGACTGCAACAAAAATACAAGTACCTTCTTACAGTTGACTAAAGGAGGAGAGGATAAATTGATTCCAAAAGTAGTCATCAATTTATAGTTGCATCTTGTGCAGGGAACATATATTAGCTTTCCATGTAATTCTGTCCACCTTTTTCACATGTCAGTAAAGAGTTTTCTTGCCTAGAAAGAACACAGTACTGGGGGAGAACCTCTGGGTTCTGACCAATAGTCAGTGGGCAAGTCATTTAACCTCTTTGTGACTGATTTGAAAAAAATAGGGGACTAATGCCTTTTCTACCTAAGATTATTATGAGTCTCAAGTTTGGTACTGTATATGGAAGTCCCCTGAAAACCACTGTAGGGTGACAATAAACGTGTGACACTTCCAAGAAGGTGGAACGAAGAGAAGAGTTAGGCTCCTGCTGCCATCCAGCACCAGGCCAAGGCCTGGCAAGCGGCATTCAGGAATTATTTGTTGAAGGAGTGACCACATGTGGGCATGTGCTGACACATACACACATCCTCCATTCCACCTCCAAAGCTACATCACAGAAGAGCTCTGAAGAGAGTTCTCAGGTGGAGGAGGAGTGGGAAGAAACAAAAGCTTTCCCTACATTGTCTTTTGCTCAAATTTCTCTGGGGTTATTCAGTTCTACTGATTGCTTTTCCTTCAAAAGTTAGGCCCAAGCGATAAACCTCTCAGCTCTCCTGAGACAGGATCCATTTTCAATAGTAAGGATAAAGAGTCATTAGAGAAGAAACAAAGAGGACATAACTAGCCAAGGGTCTACTGTTCACCTTTGGTGACTGGGCTGGAACCTCCTGGTGCACCTTGCCTGGTGTCTCACCTCAATCTGTCTCCACTGGGCAGGATGCATCACATTTTCTGCTGCCTGGGACCATTCCCCTGGCACCTTTCCCCTCTCATGGAAACTTCCAGATTCAAGGTACCCAGATTTCTTGTTTGTAGTCTGAAGAAGTGTGACCTTACTAGGAAAAGGGCAAGACTGTGGACACTGCTATAATGAAGAGTTCACGTGTTAGGGGCAGTCTCTCCACTCCCAGCCCAGCAGTACTGAGCCTTGTCATGGCAGAGCCATCCTTAACCATCAGCCACTATATCATCTGCTTCCAATTACACACACAAGTACTGAGAAGATCACATGGATTCATGTGGACATGAACTGACAAAACTCCCTATCGTTAGGGAGGAAAATCTCCTTTGACAAAAAAGAGTTACATTTTTCCCCCCTTCTCTGGATAGGAGGTGGGTGGAGAAGGGATAATGTCTGTATTTTCTTCTCTGCTTAAGTTTGCAAACGGCAGGTTTGCGGCTTCCAGAAGAGGACACATAGATGGAGGAGGTGGTCATGTAAGCCTTGTTTGCAGGAAGAGGACGTGTCCAAGAGACTGCCAAGAGAGAACTGATGGTCAGGTCTTCCAGCAGGGAATCCTGTGGGATCCAGTCCCAGGCACGCAGGCACGGGGAGGGCGGACCAGGCTTGCATCATTCCCCTACCCCGGACTGCCCTACTTCAGGGCAAGACCACACAGGGCAGAGAACAGATTAAGCTCATTATCTCAGCCCTGAATCTTTCCCACAATTCTAGATGCTCCTGTTTTGAAATTCAAAAGTGAAAAGTCCGTCCTTGGCCATAGGACACTGTCAACATAATATCCTTATATTCATGTTTGAAAGAAAAGTCCACCTTCATCTTGTGGGTCTGCAGGCTGGCCAACAACTATAGTGTAAGTCTGTCGCAAGTGTATTAGACGTTTCAGTTTGCCAGACCTGTCATGATAAATTAATTACAGGATGTTGCAGAAATGGCAAAGCCCCAGCAGCATCTTGCATAGTTTAATATAGCCCCATTTCCCCATTTCAATGTATTTGTGGTTAGATAAATCCTCAGAAATTTACAGCTGCTATAGACTAGTTTATTATGTACTACGCCTGCACACATGATAAGTATAATAAGAATTTGATGTTCTTAAAGTGCATAGAGTTTACTGATATTTCTTTACCACCATGGAAATATTTAGTTGCTAAAAGTAGCAACTGCAGCTACTTCTCAACATTAGCTTCTGTATAATAGGTAGGGATGGTTAAAACATTACCGTGTTTAATCCTTTTCCATTTACTTTATTTATTTATTTATTTTTTAAAGATTTTATTTATTTATTCATTTATTCCCCCCTTGCTGCTTGTGCTCGCTGGGTCAGCTAATCACGCCGTGCGGGCGGCTTGCCTTCACCAGGAGGCCCGGGGAACCGAACCCGGGGCCTCCCATATGGTAAACGGGAGCCCTACTGATTGAGCCACAGCCGCTTCCCCATTTACTTTAAAATGAAGAAACTGTGGCTCAAAAAAATTATGTGGGGCATTTATATAAAATGGCCCTGTGAACAAATTTAATGGAAAATAATCTAACTGCTGATTCTAAGCTTAAAATACTGAAAAACTGAACTGAAGCTACCAAACTTTTCTCCAGGGAACCTTCTTCCTTTGGTTCATGACAGCTTTCTGCAAGCTTCAGTTGCTCATTTCTGCTCGGCCAACAAGTTATTTTCCTCAGCTTACTGCTTTTTCCCCCTTTTAGACTCTATTTTCTTATCTCCATTCTATGCAATTTTAGGAACTCATTCTTTGGTGGTAGTATATATGGGCTCTTATAAAAATGTTGCATAAGCTGTTCCTAAATGTTCCTCTACTATATTCATTAACAATTCTTTTTTTAAAGATTTTATTTATTTATTCATCCATTCCCCCCCCCCGCCCCGCCTGTGCTCGCTGGGTCAGCTAACCATGCCGTGCGGGCAGGCTTGCCTTCACCAGGAGGTCCCGGGAACCGAACCCGGGGCCTCCCATATGGCAAACGGGAGCCCCACTGATTGAGCCACAGCCGCTTCCCTCATTAACAATTCTTGACGAGGATTTAAATGATGATTTCGGAAGGAATGAATTAGAATAAGTAAAAATCAGATTGTTCAGTTCTTTTGGAAATGACATTGAAGCATAGTTGGGTCATTGTGACATAAGCAATAAAGGTTGAAAACATGAATTATGTATGCTTATATGTGTTGTTTACACTGATAGTAGAAATTAAAATTATAGATTCTTAGCAGCATAAACCTCCCCAACATTTTGAGATAAAAATAAATCCATCCATAATCAGTATGAATTTGAGGTGTGAGATTGCAAGAGTAACTTTAGAAAACAGGGTGCTTACAACATATGCTTGATATAGATTTGAAGGGGATTATTAGGGAAAAAAGCATTCTTTGTGTTTACAAAACAATGTTTTACATTATCCAGTTCCTGCCTTCACTTAAATGATTTCCTATTCACCTTAATAATTAGAGCAGAAGGATATGATGAATGAAGTCCTCATTACCAAGTTGCTTCTCTGTTCTCTGCAGAGGGTGGCTGTCTGCTTTTGCCCAGCTGGTCACTGTTAACCCTAAATGATGCTGACATTCAGTTCTCCTGTGGATAATTGGGTCTGTCCCCATTGATTGAGTTCGCTAGTCAACACAGCCTTTTGATTGATGTGCTTCTTGATGTTTTTATTCTCTCTTATATGACTCAGAATGGTGCCTTTTCCTGTTTCTTGAATAAAATGTTACTGTACATGTATTAGTTTGAGTCTATAGAAACTGTTACTTAAGGAAACTTAAGAATTATAGTGTGGACTAAAGGTTTATCAAAAAAACCATGATAGAAGGAAATCATCAGTGTTTTTTTTTTTAAACTCAGTCATATATATTTTATTTAGGTTCCTTGCATTAAAGCCATATTGCTTCCTTTGTTTCTCGTGTGTGTGCTGTGTGTCTGACTACAAGCATCTGCTGGCTCACTCCCCACAGCAGCTGGGACCTCCTCCAGGGACCTCCCAGTGGAGTCCGAGAGCCTTCCATGTACACCCCACATTGATATTTCCGGACAAGCTGCTTACAGTGACTCAGTTTCCTTTATTGTAGGATAGGAAATATTTTATCTACCACCTGGGTTTGACGTGACAAGTAATGAAGTCACATACAATGTGAATATTCTCGCTGTCCTGATTTTGTGATAATCAGGGTAGGCTAAACATTCGCTATGTTAGAAACCATGCATGTGTCCCCAGACCTAGTTTTTCTCCCTAGGTCTGGTTTTTAGAATGCTGGGGATAAACTAAGCCTGATTTATTATGTGACCATCCTGTATGGGAAATGACTGTAACTCTAGGTATCTTTGGTCAACCTTAAGAGATAGAGCAGGGGGACGGATGTGGCTCGGGTGGTTGGGTGTCTGTCTCCCATATGGAGGGACCTGGGTTTGATCCCTGGGACCTCCTGGTAAAAATTAAAAAAAGAAAAATATAGAAGGCGTGTGGGCCGCCAGGCCCTGCGAGCGGGTGCGCCATCAGGCCCCGTCCATGGGTGCGCTGCCAGGCCTCACAAAGGGGTGAGCTCCCCAGACCCCACACACGGGTGCGTCGCCAGGCCCTGCGAGCCATGCAGCAAGATGATGACATAACAGGAGAGTGACACAAGGGACAGCCAAGACGAGACACACCAAAATAACAGGAACTGAGGTGGCGCAGGCAGTAGGACGCCTCTCTCCCACATTGGAGGTTCCGAGGATCGAATCCCAGTGAAGACAGGAGGAGAAGGATGAAAACAGAGGGCAGGAAATGGACACAGAGAGTTGTCCAGCAAATGGACACAAAAACAGCAAAAACGGGGTGTGTGTGTGTGTGTAAAAATGGATAAAGGTAAATAAATAAATCTTTTTTAAAAAAGTAGAAATCAACACATTTACAACAAAGTTTTTGGATGGTTTAAATGTTCCCATGATTTACAAATCAGATATGGTCCTTAGATGGAAAAATCATTTAACTATATATGAAAATGTATGGTCACAAATTTCTGTTATAGTTGGTTTCTAGAACTTTCTAACCCTCTTAAAAATGTTTCTAGGGTTTCCAGTTGATCAAGATGGAGGTGTAGGATGTTCCAGGTTGCTGTGCCCCTACAAAGTCTTTCAACAACTAGCAAAAACTGGCATGGCCATCTTCCTCAAAATTCAGAAAAATAGTTAAAGGATTGCAATAATTAGGTGAGTACTGAATCAAGAAAATGCAGCTTTAAAAACGGTAGGAGGGAGACTTCTGGGGAAGATGGTGGAGTAGGGAGCTCCAGGACTCAGTCCTTCCACCAAAACAACTGTTAAACAGGCGGGGACTCTCTGAAACAACTACTGCGAAACTCCAGAAGCCAGAAGAACACTAAATAGCATCCAGGGAAGAGCAGGAGGAAGAGGCTGATACATTATGGTCAAGAACTCCAAATTGCTCTCATCCACTGGCACCCAAATGCCCCACTCTTGTGGCAGGACACTACAGGGTCCAGTCCCTGCTTAGTGGTTGGTGACAGAAAGGGATGTAAAAATCCCCTTCCCAAAGAACAGGGGTGGGCATGTTTGATCACTGGTTATGGCTTTTAATCAGGGAATTTGGATTACTAGGTCCCAGCTTTGAGGACAGTTATTATTTCAACCTTCCCTGGACAAAGGTGTCGGCAGCCATTGTTTCAACCCTCCCTGGATAGGGATGGAAGCAGTGGAGATTTAAAGACATAGTGCTTCCTCATGGCCCGGCAGTACCACTACTAGGTGTATAACCAGAAGAACTGAGAGCAGTGACACGAACAGAGAGCTGCACACCGATGTTCATAGTGACATTATTCACGATTGCCAAAAGATGGAAACAACCCAGGTGTCCATCAACCAATGAATGCATAAACAAACTGTGGTATATACACATGATGGAATATTATGCAGCTGTAAGAAGAAATGAAGTCATAAAGCATATGACAACATGGATGAACCTGGAGGACATTATGTTGGGTGAAGCCAGCCAGACACAAAAACAAATACTGTATGACTGCACTATTATGAACTAAATATATTGTGTCAATTCATGGAGGTAATAAGTAGAATATATTAATAGATCACCAGAAAATACAATGAGATTAGAGAATGGAAAGCTGAAGGTTAACCTGTGCAGAATTGGTAAAAAGGTTGTTTGCTAATCTTTGGAAATGAATAGAAAAGGTGAAAGCACAACATAGTGTTTATAAGTAGCAGTGCTATTATAAGGGTATGACAATGGGAAAGTATAAGGTCATGTAAATTACTAGAAAGAAAGCAAAAAAATATAACATGCAACTGTAATAGCATAGCGAAACCTCATACAAAATATGAATATGGATAATATTGCATATATAAGGCTGTTTTTCTTTGAAACCGAACAAGTGTATGTTAATGTTACGAGATAGTACTATCAGGCAAAAACAAAAACAACAACAACAAAAAAAAACCCACCAAAAACATTATGCTAAGTGAAAGAAATCAGATACAAAGTACTACATTTTATATGATTCCATTTATATAAAATGTAAATATAAGTCAATTAATAAAGATGGAATTAGAGTAGTGGTTATGTAGGGCTGGGGAAGGAAAGAGGAATTGAAAAGTGAATGCTAAGGGGTGTGGAGTTTTTCTTTTTGGAGTAATGAAATTGTTCTAAAATTTTTTATGGTGATGAATGCACAACACCGTGATTATACTAAAAGCCATTGATTGTACACTTTGGATAGATTGTATGGTATGTGAATATATCTCAATAAAACCACCTCAAACAAAAAAGTGAAAATAGCCTAAGGCAGCTATGGGACACCATTAAGCATGCCAATATATACATTTTGGGACTCCCAGAAGGAGAAGAAAGAGAGAAAGGGGCAGAAGGAATAATCAAAGAAATAAGGACAGAGAACTTCCCAAACTTAGCCAAAGATGTGAATATGCACATCCGAGAATCTCAGAGAAAATCAAATAGGATAAAAATGGAAGAAAAATACAACCAGTCATATACTGATTATACTATCAAATGCAAAAGACAAGGAGAGAGTCCTGAAAGTTGCAAGAGAAACCCCAATGAGACTGAGTGCTGATTTCTCATCTAGAAACCACGGAGGCAAGAAGGCAGTGGGTTTAAATTCTTTAAGTGCCGAAGGAGAACAACTGTCAGCCAGGAATTTTATATCTGGCGAGACTCTCTTTCAAAAATGAGGGAAGATTAAGACATTCTTGGAAAAACCAAAGTGGGGGGAATATATCAACACCAGGCCTACCTTATAAGCAATGCTGAAGTTCTTCTGACTGAAATGAAAGGGCACTAGACAGTGGTTCAAAGCAGCGTAAAGAAATGAAGACCTACAGTAAAGGGGACCATTTGTACAGTATTATTGTATTGTACTGTTTGGTATGTAATGCCACTTCTTCCTACAGGTGCTAAAATGCAAATGCATAAAAAGTGATGATAAATCTATGTTATGAACATACAATGTACAAGGATCTAAGTGCTAAAAAGTACAAAAAGTGGTGGGGAACAGAGGGGTACAGGAAAAGTGTATGTGCATGCTATTGAAGTTTAGTTGGTATCAAACCAAATATAATTGTTAAATATCTTAGAATGTTAAATTTTAACCTTATGGTAACCACAAGGAAAATAGATGAAAATATATCCAGATAGAAATGAGAAGGCATTCAATATGGTACAACACAAGAAGGCAAATGAACATAAAAGTAGACTTTAACAGAAGAGAGGGACAAAAAAGGGATAAGACTTACAAAGGCTAAATAGCAAAATGGCAGAAGAAAGATCTGTATTATCAGTAGTGACTTAAAATATAAATGGATTGAATTCTCCAGTCAAAAGGCAGAGATTGGCAGACTGGATAAAAAATCATGACCCAACTATATGTTGTCTGCAAGAGACTTACCTGAAAGTCAAAGATATAAGAAGGCTGATGGTTAAAGGATGGAAAAATATATACCATGCAAGCAGTAACCTAAAGAGAGCTGGGGTGGCTACATTAATATTGGATAAAATAGATTTTAAGTCAAAAACAGCTATGAGCGACAAAGATGGTCATTACATACTGATTAAGGGGACAATTCAACAGGAAGATGTAACAATTATAAATATATATGTACCTAACAGCAGAGTCCCAAAATATATGACTCACCTATTGACATAATTGAAGGGAGAAGTTGATGGATTTACATTAATAATGGAGACATTAACACCCCACTCTCAATAATGGATAGAATATCTGGTCAGAAGATCAATTAGGAAGTATAGGTCTTGAATGGTATACTAAATCAACTAGAGCTAATGGACATATGTAGAACACTGCATCCAATGAAAACAGAATATACATTTTTCTCAAGTGCACATGGGTCATTCTCCAGGATATATCATATGTTGGGTCACAAAACAAGTCTCAAGAAATTAAAAATACTGAAATCATACAATATACATCCTCCAACCACAATGGAATGAAGCAAGAAATCAGTGACAGAAGGAGAAAGGGAAAATTCACAAATATGTGGAAATTAAACAACACACTCTTAGGAAGTATCTTGAGGCAAATGAAAATGAAAATACAACATACCAAAACTTATAGGATACAGCAATGGCAGTGTTGAGAGGGAAATTTATAGCTCTAAATGCTTACATTAAAAAAGGAAGACTTCAAATCAAGGACCTAACTTCACTGGGAAAACTAGAAAAACAAGAGCAAACTATACCCAAAACAAGTAAATAAAGAGATTAGAGAGGAGATAAATGAAATAGGAAAAAAAAAAAAAAAAAAGAATCAACACGACCAAGAGTTGGTTCTTTGAAAAAAATTAATAAAATAGACAAACCTTTACCTACACTAACAAAGAAAAAAGAGAGAGGATACAAATAATGAAAACCAGAAATAAAAGGGTGAGATTACCGATCCCAAAGAAATAAAAATATAAGAGGATACTGTGAACAACTGTTTGCCAACAATTTAGATAAACTAGATGAAATAGACAAATTCCTAGAAACACACAAACTACCTGCACTAACGCAAGAAGAAATAGACGATACCAACAGACCAAGAACAGTAAAGAGATTCAACTTGTCATCCGAAACCTTCAACAAAGAAAAGTCCAGGACAAGATGGCTTCGCTGGTGAATTTTGTCAAACATTACAAGAAGAATTAACACCTATGCTGCTCAAACTTTTTCAAAAAATTGAAGAGGAGGGAAAGCTCCCTAAATCATTCTATGAGGTCAACATATCCCTCATACCAAAGCCAGATAAAGATACCACAAGAAAGGAAAATTACAGACCAATATCCCTTATGAATATAGATGCAGAAACCTCAAAAAAAAAAAAAAATACTAGCAAACAGAATCCAACAGCATATTAAAAGAATTATACACGATGAGCAAGTAGGATTTATCCCAGGTATGCAAGGTGTTTCAACATAAGAAAATCAATGACTTTAATACACCATAGTAAGAGAATGACACATTAAAAAAACAACCAAAACCATGATCATCACAACTGATGCAGAAAAGATACCTTCTTGATAATAAGAAGTAGAAAACTAGGAATAGAAGTAAAACTTGTCAACATGATAAAGGGCATATATGAAAAACACACAGCTCTCATCATACTCAATGGAAAAAGACTGAAAACTTTCCAAGATCAGAAACGAGACAAAGATGCCCACTGACACCACTGCTATTCAACACTAGCCAGAGCAATTAGGCAAGAAAAAAGCATAACAGGCATCCAAACTGGAACAGAAGAAGTATAAGTTTCCTTATTTGCAGATAACATGATCCTATAGATATAAAATCCTGAAATAGCCACAACAATGCTAATAGACCCAATAAATGAATTCAGCAACATGGCAGAGTACCAGATCAATATGCAAAAATCAGTGGTGTTTCTGTACACTGGTAATTAACAATCTGAAGAAGAGATCTAGAAAAATTTTCACTTACAATAGCAACTAAAAGATTCAATAATAAATTTAGCCAAAGATGTAAAGATGTATACAGCAAACTGCAAAACATTGCTAAAATAAATCAAAGAAGAAAGACCTAAATAAATGGAAGGACAGTCCATGTTCATGGATCGAATGACTAAATATTGTTAAGATGTCATTTCTACCCAAAGTGAGGTACAGATTCAATGCAATCCCTACCGAAATTCCAACAGCTTTCATTGCAGAAATAGGAAAGTCAATCATCAAATTTGTTTAGAAGGATAAGGGGCCCCAAATAGCCAAAACCATCTCAAAAGAGAAGAACAATGTAAGAAGACTCACATATCCTGATTTTAAAACTTATTAAACGTATTACAAATCTACAGTAATCAAAACTGCATGTTACTGGCACAAGAACAGACATATAGACCAATGGAATCTAATTGAGAGTTCAGAAATAAACTCTCATGTCCATGGCCAATTGATTTTTTTTTTTTTTTTAGTTAAAAAATTTTTTAAATTAAATATATCATTCATACATTAACATACATAAATGATAAGTGTATAGCATTAGTTGTGAACTTACAAAACAAACATACATAACATCATACAGCGTTCTCATACTTCACCCTACCACCAATACCTTGCATTGATGTTAACCATTTTTAACTAATGATTAAAGAGCTTCCTCAAAATATTACTACTAACCAAAGTATTTTCCCCAAACCACTCTATTATTATTTTTATATCATCTATACATGAACATACATAAACAATAAGTGTATAGTAAAAGTTGTGAACTTACACAGCAAACATTCATAACATCAAACAGGGGTCCCAAAACATCAACCCTCCACCAACAACTTGCATTGTTGTGAGACATTTGTTTAAATTATGAAAGAATATTGCCAAAATCTTACTACTAATTATAGTCCTTATCTTACATTTGGTTTATTTTTCCCCCAACCTACCCTATTATTTTTTAAATATATTTTTATGACAGAAGTTGTAAACTTACAAAACAATCATGCACATGTGCAGAATTCCCAAACAACATCCCTCTATCAACACACCACACTGTGGTGAAACATTTGTTACAGATTACGAGATAGTATCATCCAATTATTATCAAGTCCATAGCGTACATTTGGCACACATTTTCCATACTTCCGCATTATCAACACAGTACATCTTTGGCATAGATGTGAGAATATTACATTATTACTGTTAACCATAGTCCATAGGTCACTCCAGTTGTTTTTCCCAAGCTTCTCCACATTTCCACCACCGAGCAACAGTGATGTACATCTGCTCTAGATCCCAAAGGACACTTGTATCTGTACCATCAACCACAATTCTCATGCACCTCTGGGTTTACTGTGCTATTCAGACCCTAGATTATTCTCTAGCTTTCTGTCAGTTGGCATTTACATCACTAGACTACCATTTTCAGCCACATCCCCATTTATAAACCAGCTGTTTCTCACTATAATGTGTTATCATCAACTCTGTACATTTTCACACTTTTACAGTAAAGCTAATGAAAACTTCTACATACATTAAATATCACTAGTCCATCTCAGTCCTCCTCTTATCTCCTTTAAGTATCCACCACCCACCACCAGGTCTTGAAGATATTTTCCTACATTTTCTTCTAGAAGCTTTATGGTTCTTGCTTTTTATATTTAGGTTTTTGATTCATTTTGAGTTAATTTTTGTATAAGATGTGAGATATGGGTCTTTACTTCTTTTGCTGTGGATATCCCTTTTCTCAGCACCATTTGTTGAATGGACTGTTTTTGCCTGAGCTGGGTTTGACAGGCTAGTCAAAAATCACTTGACCATAGATGTGAGGGTCTATTTCTGAACCATCAATTTGGTTCCATTGGTCTATGTGTCTGTGTTTATGCCAGTACCATGCTGTTTTTACCACTGTAGCTAGGTAGTATGACTTAAAGTCTGGAAATGAGAGTCCTCCAACTTCACTTTCCCTTTTTAAGCTGTTTCAGGCTATCCAGGACCCCTTACCCTTCCAAATAAATTTGATGATCATGTTTTCTATTTATTTAAAAAATGCTGGTGGAATTTTATCAGGATTGCATTCAGTCTGTATATAAATTTGAGTAGAATTGACATCTTAATGATATTTTGTCTTCCAATCCATGAGCATGGAATGTTTTCCCAATTTTTTAGGTCTTGTTTTGATTTCTTTTAACAATGAGTTTTAGTTTTCTGAATATAAGTGCTTTACATCGTTGGTTAAGTTTATTCCTGAATATTGAGTTTTTTCTGTCATATTTTATTTTCACCCCTCTTTTGACACTTTTAGTTACTTTTATTGATATAATCTTCATTTCTAGACTCTCTTCCAGGCCTCTCTCTCCTGTCTTTTCTTTTCAGGCTGTAGCACACCCTTTAGTATTTCCTGCAAAGCAGGTCTCTTGTTTACAAGCTCTCTGTTTCTGTTTATCTGTGAATGTTCTAAACTTACCTTCATTTTTGAAAGACAATCTTGCCAGATAGATTCTTGGCTGGAAGCTTTTCTCTTGCAGTATCTTAAATATATCATACTACTGTCTTCTTGTCTCCTTGGTTTCTGGTGAGAAATCAGCACTTAATCTTATTGGGTATCTTTTATATGTTATGCATTGCTTTTCTCTTGCTGCTCTCAGAATTCTCTGTCTTTGGCATTTAACATTCTGATTAGTATGTGTCTCGGAGTTGGTTTATTTGGATTTTTTTGGATGGGAGTATGTCATGCTTCTTGGACATGGATATCTATATCCTTCAATAGGGTTGGGAAATTTTCTACCATTATTTTTTCAAATATTCCTCTGCCTCTTTTCCCTTCTCTTCTCCTTCTGGGAATCCCATGACATGTATGCTTGCATGTCTCTTGCTGTCATTTAGTTCCGAGACCTTGCTCAAGTTTTTCCAATCTCTTCTTCATCTGTTATTTTGTATGTTCACTTTCAGAGGCCATTTCTTCAAGCTCACCAATCCTTTCTTCTGCCTCCTCAAAGCTATTATATGATTCCAGTGTATTTTTAATACCATTTATTGCACTTTTCATTCCCATAAGATGCTATTTTTTCTATGTATGCTTTCAAATTCTTCTTTGTGCTCATCCAATGTCTAATTTTTTTTTTTTTTTTTAAAGATTTTATTTATTTATTCATTTATCCCCCCCCTTGCTGCTTGTGCTCGCTGGGTCAGCCAACCACGCCGTGCGGGCGGGCCCGCCCTCACCAGGAGGCCCCGGGAACCGAACCCGGGGCCTCCCATATGGTAAACGGGAGCCCTACTGATTGAGCCACAGCCGCTTCCCTAATGTCTTCTTAATATCCTTAATTTCTTTAGCCATCTCACTGAATTTATTAAGGAGATTTGTTTGAACATCTATGATTAGTTGTCTCAACTCCTTTATGTCATCTGGAGGCTTATCTTGTTCCTTTAACTGGGCCATATCTTCCTGTTTCTTGGTGTGGATTGTAATTTTTTTGTTGGTGTCTTGGCACCTGCTTTTCTAGAGTATTTATTCTGGGTGCAGTTTCTCTCTTCAGTTTAGGGCTTCCTGCCCTTTCTCCCTTACTGGTTGTGTAGTAGGAGCCAAGGATGTAGTTGGTGCTATAACTGTGGAGGCTCAAGCTGCCCTCATTGACCCAAGGACCAATGAAGCTTCTCCCAACTTTCTCCTTTGCCAGGGGAGGGACAGAGCCACAGCAAGCCTAGATTGTAATAATCCAACTCCTGCAGGCCTAGATTGTGGTTGCCAGAGAGACTGATGAAGCTTCAAACCCCTTCCTCCCCTGCCTAGGGCGGGGATGGAGCTGCAAGTATGGGCAGCAATCTATGCACTGCAGGTCAAAGGTGACTACAGTTGCCCCAGTAGTCTTCTGATTATTCAGTCTGTGCCAGCCAAATGTATCTGCAGTTACCTGGATAGGCTGTTGCAGGGCCCACCAGCTCCCTCCCTGCTAGAGGTGGGGCTGAAGCCTAGGCTAGGGCTGCAGGCCAATCTGGGTGAAAGAAACCGGTCTCTACAGTCACTGTGATCTTCAGTCAGCCCGGCTTCTCCTCATCCTGGAGGTGGAGTCAAAATGGTGATTACTGGCCTATTTCTGACTTGGACAGGTTCAAACTTAGGATTATACTTTAGCCAGTTGAATTTACTAACCATTAGCAGAATTAGTGAAATCGGTGGCCGTCTCTTCCTCCCGTTTTTGGAAATGGAGATTACAATTCCTGCCACAGAATAGCTCCTTGGGTGGCTTGCACTGCCAAAGTAGGATGATCACCAGCCTCTATGGCGTGGCCAGTAGTTTCCCAGAGAGGCTGGCGCAGCTCCCCCAGCTTCCTCCCTGCCTGAGGTAGGCCTGGGGCTTAAGCTAGAGCTAGAATCTGATCTAGATGGAAAAAAGCCAGTCCCTACCAGCACTGTCATTTTCAGTCAGCCCCATTTCCCCTCGTGTCAGGTGAGTTAAGATGGTGGCTACCGGCCTCTGTCTGACTTGGACAGGTCCAAACTTTAGCTATTCTTAGGATTATACTTTAGCTAGACGAATTTACTAATCAGTAGCTGAAGTTGGTGCCCAACTGTCTCTTCTTCCCCCATTTTGGGGAAGTGGAGCTTCCAATTCCAGCCAAGGAACAGCTCCTGAGGTGAATTGTGCCTCCAGTGGAGGTTGGGCACTGGCCTCCGTGGCATGGAGTGCTCTACTTACGAATCTTCTCTGCAGATGGGCAGTCTCCTCTTTCCATTCTTTCAAGGGTGTTGCAGGATGCACTTCTGTCTCCTGGAGCCCCCAAACAAGTGCTTTAGATAGCTCTGGGTGATTACCAACTGCCCTGCAGCAGGAGTTGATTCTAGGAGCTCCTCACTCTGCTGCCATCTTGCTGGTTGTTCTGGCCATTTGATTTTTGACAAGGGTGCCAAGTCCATTCAATTGGGAAAGATAGTCTCTTCAACAAATGATGTTGGGAAAACTGAATATCTATATGCAAAAGAAGGAAGTTGGTTCCCTACCTCACACCATATATAAAAATTAACTCAAGCTCAAAATGGATCAAAGAACTAAATATAAGAAACAAAACTATATATCTAAAAGAAAACATATAGGAAAGCATTTTTAGGACCTTGTGTTGGGAACTGGTTTCTTAGACTTTACATTAAAAGCATGAGCAATGAAAGAAAAAATAATGGGACTTCATCAAAATTTTTAAAAAATTGTGCATCAAAGGACTTCATTATGAAATGAAAAAGACAACCTACAAGATGGGAGAAAATATTTAGAAACCACATATCTGATAAGGGTTTAATATCCACAATATATAAAGAAATTCTGCAACTCAATAACAAAAAAGACAACCCAATTTAGAAATGGGCAAAAGACTTAATAGACATTTCTCCAAAGAAGATATACAAATTGACAAAAATCACACGAAAAGATGCTCAACATCATTAGCCACTAGGGAAATGCAAATCAAAACCACAATGAGATACCATTTCACATTTACTAGAATGGTTACTATTAAAAAAAAGCAAAATAAGTGCTAGAGAGGATGTGGAGAAATAGGAACACTTGTTCATTGTTGGTGGGAATGTAAAATGGTGCAACTGCTGTGAAAACAATTTGTTAGTTTCTCAGAATGTTAAGTATAGAATTACCATATGAACCAGCAATTCCACTACTAGGTATATATCCAATGGAACTGAAAGCAGGGACTTGGATGGATATTGCACACTGATGTTTACAGAAGCACTATTCACAATTGCCAAAAGATGGGAGCAACTCACATGTCCATATCAACCAATGAATGGATAAATAAAATGTGGTATAAACATACAATGGAATAGTATTCAGCTGTAAAAAGGAAAATGCAACAACATAGATGAACCCTGAAGAAACCATGTTGAATGAAATAAACCAGACAGAAAAGGGAAAATACTGTAGGATCTCACTGAGTATGAAATAATTTTAGAATAAGCAATTTCATTGTCAGAAACTAGAATACAAATTACTATGGGAAGAAGTGGGGGTAGAGTATGGGGAGTTAATGCTCAATTAGCACAGATTTCTGGTTGGGTGATGGAAAAGATATGGTAATGGATAGTTGTGATGGCAGCACAACATTGTGAATGTAATTAATACCAGTGTATTTGAATGTGGTTAAAAGGGGTATTCTAGGTTGTATGTATGCTACTAGGATAAAAATTTAAAATCACCACTGGACTGTACTACATTAACAGTTATCCATAATGTAAACTATAAACTCTAGTTAATAGGACAATTTTGAGAATATTGTTTCATTAATTGTAACAAAGTTACCAAACTTTAATGCAGTATTAACAAAGACAACTGTGTGTGTGTGTGTAGGTGGGAAGGGGGTATATGGGAGCTCTGTATTTTCTGCATGACTTTTCTGTAAACCTAAAACTTTGCTAATAAATACTTTTTGAGTTAAATATAGGACTAATGCCACATGTCATTTAAAGCTATAAAATGGCAAGTTATTTCACAGATACAGTCTTGCTGAACTTCCTAAAGAGAAGGTGTTTTCCTTTAATAAAACTTTTTTATAACTAAAAATTAAAATTAAGGTAGTGTTCCTTTTTCTTTCTTTTCTTTTTTTTTTTAGGAGGTATGGGTTATTGAATCCAGGACCTGATACATGGGAAGCAGGCACTCAACCACTGAGCTACTCCTGCTCCCCAATGAGAGCTGGCTTTTATGTTTACTTTTATTTTGTTTTTAGAAGATACTGGGGATCCAACCCAGGACCTCGAAAATGGGAAGCAGGTGCTCAACCACTT
The DNA here is from genome assembly GCA_026826555.1 of Tolypeutes matacus. Lineage (NCBI taxonomy): Eukaryota > Metazoa > Chordata > Mammalia > Cingulata > Chlamyphoridae > Tolypeutes > Tolypeutes matacus. The sequence goes on along the minus strand of JAKSZT010052198.1, from coordinate 3,362,514 downwards.
GAGCTACATCTGCTCCCCAAATGTTCACTTTTACAGAAAGAAACCTTGAGCATGATTTCAAAAGTACCAAGTGTTAGCTGTTAAAAAAAATTAATGCCATTGAAAACATGTATTTTTAAATATTAGTTTACATTCATTTGATACTGAATACACCTTAATCTTCAAGATAGAGTTGGATCAATAACTGGGAACAAAATATCTAAGAATGGTTTGAAAATATTTAGAACTAGAATAAGATAGTGCCAAAGTATAACTTGATTGAAGAACACAGACTATAATAAAATGGGAGAAGATTCAGTAATTTAGAATGAAGATAAAACAAAAGCAATTTGTTACTAGGAAAATCTATGGTCTCCTAAATCTTCCAGTGGATGTTTGGGTGTGATTCCTCTGCCCGAGCATAATTGCATCTGTCTCTTGGAGGCCCTGGTGTGCTCTCCCCGACCCCATCTCAGCTCGCAGTGTGTGAGAAAGACATTTTATTATCCTATTTCGTGACCATCACCTGAGCCTTAACGTGGTCGGCAGGACCCAGGAGAAGAGGCCTGGGCTTTGAGGGGCACCAGCTTCTCCTGGTGTTTACCTCAGCTGTTATTCCTGTCCTCAGTCATTGCCATGTAAAAGTAACCCTTCCTGTTCATATGGACATTCAGCTCTTCGCAGATGGTTGGCACTCCCAGCATTATTTCACTTACCTCTCTCCATTTAAAATCCTTCTGCCACCTGTTGAAATTCCTTGTGACTAAAACCAAAATCACAGAATCAACACGTGTCACCACACTATGAGCTGAAAGTGCAGAGACACGTGTATTTTCATTTTAAATTATCAAGCGCATAGCCAAGACAGAACTAACAAGCTAGTGCGAGGGCGCCTCAGCCTGGCGGGACCCAGCTGCACCTGGAGCAGGTGCAGTAGGCCTCTAGAACAGGAGAGCTGGGTGCCACCAGGGCCGCCCCCGCACCAGAAGCCTCGGCAGTCCCCAGGGCCACCCATCACTTTCAAAATGCCTTTTTTTTTTTTTAAAGTTCTACAGTGCAGAGTGTGTTTACCAATTTTCATGCCTCTAAATATGTGCAGGGATAAGAGCCAAATATATTTTTACTAGAAGACTGCTTACCGGGTATACATCTGGGCCAATTTTCCACCTCAGTGCCCGGCCCTGCTCTTCTCACTTCTTATTTTAATGGAATCAACTAATTTGGCAAATGAGGTTTTCTAAATTTATATTAGTTTTGATCTTCTGGGGTTATATTATACATTTTATCGACAGACTTATAGTCACATAGTAGAGCAAGGAGGGGAATCAAGAAGAAAAACCAAAAAAAAATCAGTTTCCCTATTATAACATCACACTTCAAAATATATATTCACATAGTAATGACATTATTATTCTGGAACTAAAGAAATAAATAATGCTATGAAATAACTTAAAGCCAAATACTAAGACTAAAATAAATATTAAAGAATGTAAATCTACAAATCACCTATATGTTTAAACTATGAAATGTTATTTTTGAAAGTAAAGAAGTTTGGAACACTGTTGCCAGTCCAGCCAAAATTCAATTCCACTTTAGGTGCATCAAGTTACATATATGACTCATTCAAAACAAATATAACAACTTAATGCTAAAAAGCGAATTGTTCCTTTTAAAAGAGGCCTTTCTGAATGGGACCATTTTGCATACACAGTATTCTGAAGCTGCTTATCTTTAAATAAAGTTAAATTCCAAAAGCTGAGACTTCATATTCTGGGCATAACACCATAGATATAACCACATTACAGATGCAATAATATTAAATGTTTACTGAACAGACTTCTTAACAATTCAAATACTTTTTCTCCACGTTTGCTGAGTAACAGCTATGTTTTCTAATCTTTATTGGATTTCCAACAGTGGTAAATGTAATTCTAACACGATTACTAATAAATATAAGGACCAACAACCATCAGAATGGTTTATAACAAAGTCGAAGGCCGCATTTATTTTTTTCCACCCACACCTTGCTTCTGCTTTTTCTGGAATCTTTCATGAGGAAGAAGTAGTGGGTCCTGTCTTTCGTCCCCAGTATCTGGAATTTCTGAACTCTGAAGAGAAATTCCATCTGGTTGAATTTGTCACTTCATTTCTGTGCATGTGGTTCTTTGCCTTCATTCTTCTTCAGCTCTTCACTAGGGAGAAAAGTAGACAAAATGTGGTCAATGAACTTGCGCACTGTCTTAGCTGCAGCCAAACCTTAGCAGGTCCGAGCCACAGCACAGGCACGGAAACGCCCTGTGCCACCCATGTGACCAGTGACCAGGGCAAACCAAGGTGCTGGTGACCCATCTTCTGGTTTGCCTCTCGAGCACACTGTTAACTTCTCTTAGGCACATCAGCAGGTTTTTAGGCCTGCTCCAGCAGGGACAAGTTATTATAAGCAAAAAAGAAATACACATCTTGAATATAGAAAACTAAATACCCCGGTTACCTTGGATGATTTCCAGAAACCAAGAGAGCAGGCAATCCATTTATAAACTTCTTCATTCACTGGGAAGTTATTATGGCTGACGCTTACAGGATTAGTAACCCGAAGGCATGTGGGCCTTTTTATGAAGTAAGAGTTCCTTCATTCAGTCTATAGCTATGTCTACTTTTACAATTGGGTTAATGATTATATTTTTCAAACGAACCTTAAAAAATTGTTTGTCTCGTCTTTGACTGACCAAGACCATGATGTTGTGCATCTAGACGCAGATGTTAGAGGAAACAAATTAAAACATTAATAAAAAATCAAGAATTAATATGAAGATGAAAGAAGATACTTCCTTAGAGACCACGGAGTATGTGCACTGCTGCTAAACCAGTGGGGTGGAACCTGACATTTTTAATACATGCCAGTGAGGAGCAGCTGGACTTACACAAAAGTGTTCATCTTTCCTCTAAACAGAAGGGGTGTAACACTTGGTTGCCCTTAAAAATCAAGCTGCAGCCTAAGAGACGGCAATCTGTGAAGGCGGCGGTCCCCTCTGCTGGCTCCTCCTGAGCAGAGTGTGGCTGGAGTGCTCTGGCCTGAACGGGCAGGGCCACCATTGCCCGAGGGCCTTACTGGTGGCAGGGGGAGGTGGGGCGACAATGTGCTTTTAGGGACAGGCCCTATCTTAAATACATGGCTGCACTGCTTTTCATATAAAAGCATTTACACAGGAGGCAGCCCATGTTTCCTGATTTTACATGTGCTCGACAGAGCTACCAGAGAGGCTGGTTTTGTATGGAGAAGACACAAAATATGTTTCAAGTGAAGTTCAGGAGAGCAAATGAAGAGTATAAAATGGTATGGGTACAGGGTGCAAAGGCACAATGTCACTAGGGGCAAAAAGTAGGTGTCATTTCTGTCCCTGTGCGAATATAGGGGGGTAGGTACCAAGTGCCCCAATCTAGGGTCTGATAAAAATGGGAAAAAAAAGCAGGAAAGGCTCAGATGGAGGCTGGTACAAGGCACAGAGAGGCCCCTGAAACCTCTTCCAAGGCTAGTGAGGACAGCAAAAGGATCTCAGAGGAGGAACCAGGCAAAACGAAATAAGAGGATGAGAAAGAAAACAGAACAGGGAAGGGGGGAGAAGGGGAGAAGGAGCAGCTGGAAACACGGGAGATGGATCCCCAGGTGCAGAACAGGGCCAGCTCCAGGCATTGGCGAGGGCTGCGCTGAGAGGCAAATGGAGGCGCCAGGAGGCCCTTGGACAGGGAGGCTGGAGAGGGGGGACTAGATGAAGCTCGGCAGGCATCAGACAACATCTTTAAGGGAGAGGGTTCAGACGAAGCAGGGGAAGAAACGATGGCAAAGTCTGCCCAGGAAGGCAAGAAAGGGACAGGAGAAGAGGAGGGGAGGCGTTGACCCAGCGCACCCCTCTTGCAGAACAGTGGGGAGTTGCTGACCGAGCGAGCAGATGTCCCGACCAAAGGCCAGAATCACTGCACGCCCAGTCCTCTCTGGGGGTCCTCGTGAGATCACAGGGACACAAACAAAAGTGAGGGCCTTTTTAAAGGTATATGAGATGAAAAGAGAAAGGAAAATCTGCGCAGCAAGATTACAAAAATGATAAGAAACTAGGTTAGTGGTGGTACGTACGTTTTGCGTGCAAAATGGGAATTATAAAAATATTGGGCACGACCCCACAAGAAATCCAACTCAATAATATTTCCTGTAGGTTTACCACGGAGCCACTGGTAAACTGGGGAGAAAAATGTGCACATCTTAGGATCCCAGCCTCCAAGTTCCTGCTCTCTAAGTGGAGTTGCTGGGCAAAGCAACGGGCAGGAGAAATGATGCTGAACTTGGAGCCAGCTCAAGTCTGGCTAGGTGGGCACCTTCTGGGTGTTACTCTGAGACCTGGCTCTCTTTGAAGTGTAATGCGCGGTATTCAAAAATTACTGAAATTGCATTCATTTTAGGAGAAATGGTCAAGTAATGCATATCAATATACGTTGAATAGAAAAATTAGAAAATATACAGAATAAACTGAGAGAAAAAAGTCCCCACTACTTAGAGATAACTGCTGATATCTGTGAAGTATATTGTCTTATATTTTATTTATATATTATAGTATTTTAACTTAGTCTACTATAAACATCTTACCAGGTCTCTAAAAATATTTCTATAATAAAATGAATAATAGCCATATGATCCTCCATTATATAAATGTTTCATAATTTAATCAATCCTCTATTCCTAGAAATTTAGCTTTTTTCCCCCATTTTTACTTAAAGGAGCAGTCTTTTAACTAAATCTCTACATGTATGCTTGAATATTTTCTTACAATAGATTCCTGGAAGTAGAATTGTCAGGTCAAAGGACATGAACATTTTGAAAACTCTTAAAAAACACATATTATAAAATTATCCTTCACAAAGAATAGATCTGTTTTATACTATTACCTCAGAGTATGAGGATATTTCTTTTCCTTGTTTATTTCTTAGAGCTTTTTATATGTTAAGGTATTGGTTTGTCATCCATTTTGCAACATTCCCCCTATCACAGCTTATTGTTGGTTTTAAAATTTACTGAGGTAATCTAATAAAAGAGATCCTACCTACAATAGGTTTATACTCACAAAAATGAATTAGCTCTAAGGACATGATTTTCTGGGGTCTCTAAAGCCTCACACTACCACAGCACCTAACAGCTAGAGCTGAGAGGGGGTTGCCTCCTTCAGTCTGCCCGTCTCTATCCCTGATGTGCCCCTTGGCTGGCTGCCTGGGTTCACCTTATTTCTCCGCCTTCCAAAGACACTGAGTTGTGACTTCAAAGCTAGGGCATTGGTGTCGAGAGGCAAGGCTGAAAGGATGGATTTAGGCAGATTAAGCTTCTGAATTATCAGTGCTTTTTTTTTTTTTTTTCGGTCAAGCTAAACCTTTACTCTCTCATCATTCTGTGCCTTTATACTTAATTTATTTGTTCCTTCATATTTGTTAATTTTTATCTTTTCCTTCTCCCCTTAGTCATCTAACTTCATTTTACTTATTTATACATTTTTATTGAATTCTACTTATCTCTTTTTGACATTGTTCCATCTTTCTCAGGCTCTGTTTTAGTGTTTCCCACCTTTCCTGGTATTTTAGTTTGCTAAAGGCTGCCAATGCAAAAACCCCAGAAATGGGCTGGCTTCCATAATGGGAACTTATTAGGGTAAAATCTTACAGTTCTGAGGCTGTGAAAATGTCCAAATCAAGGCATCATCAAGGCTTGCTGGCTCACCAAACGTTGGTTTCTGCTGATCCTGAACTCCTGTCACATGGCAAAGCAAAATGGTAGCTGAATGCTGCTTCCCCCTCTAGACTCACTTTCTCCCCAAGCTCAGCTGTGGGCAATCAGGCATATGGCTTCTCTCTTCCCAGGTCCTGTCTCATAAGATCTGCTGATTCCAGCCTCTGGCCTCTCTCCTCTCGAGGTGCCTCCGTCTTTCTGCGGCTGTAGTCAACCATAGAGTCCTCTCTCACATGACAGGGTAAAATGGCAGCTGTCTTTCTCTGTGTGTTTCTGCTTTCAGTGCCTGACTTACATATAGGACTCTAGCAAGAGCTCAAGACCCAACCTGAGTCATGCCTGAGTCAAAGGCCCTAAAGTGATCTAATCAAAAGGTCCCACATTAAATAGGCTTACAAGCACAGGAATGGGTTAGCTTAAGAACATAATTTTCTGGGGTCCACAAAAGGCTCAACCCAGGATAAATGGGCATCCTAAGAGGGAAACATGGTTTTCCATTCTTCAATTTCCCCTCCTTTCATTGTTTCTGTGTTTTCTTTCTCCTAACATAATTTGTACGACTACATACCATTACAGAAAATGTCTGTTTTAATATATAAAAAATACTGTTACCGGGGGGTGGATGTGACTCAAATGGTTGGGCGTCCGTCTCCCATATGGAGGGACCTGGGTTCGATCCCCAGGACCTCCTGGTAAAGTAAAGAAAAAATATAGAAGGTGAATGGGCCGCCAGGCCCCACGTGCGGGAGTGTCATCAGGACCTGCGAGCAGGCGAGCCCCAGGCCCCGCAAGCGGGCATGCCAGGCCCCACCTAGCCACACAGCAAGATGATGATGTAACAGGAGAGTGACACAGGGGAGAGCCAAGATGCACTGAAAAACCAGGAACTGAGGTGGCGCAGGTGATAGGACACCTCTCTCCCACATTGGAGGTTCCCAGAATCGAATCCCAGTGAAGACAGAAGAAGGATGAGAAGAGAAGGAGGAAACAGACACAGAGAATTGCCTAGCGAATGGACACAAAACAGCAAAAATGTGTGGGGGGAGGGGACTTTAAAATGGATAAAACTAAATAAACAAATTAACATTAAAAAAAAATACTGTGGGAAGCGGCTGTGGCTCAATCAGTGGGGCTCCCGTTTACCATATGGGAGGCCCCGGGTTTGGTTCCTGGGGCCTCCTGGTGAAGGCAAGCCTGCCTGCACGGCGTGGTTAGCTGACCCAGTGAGCACAAGCAGCAAGGGGGGGATAAATGAATTAAAAAAAAAAAAAATACTGTTACCATTATAATTTTACTATTATCAATATAAAATATACTGGTAGCACTGACTCATTTGACAAACTCACATTCCCCATCCCAAAGGTCAGAATGTCTCAAGTTTCTTTCCTTCACCCTTTTCAATGTCATTATACATACATATACTAGTATGTTTTTCTATCTAATTTCACATGGTAAAAACTTACTGGGTTTTCCCAGGCATCAAATACATTTCTGAGGCAGAAGAGAGTTAATTTATTCCTGTCCTTTATCATGGTTCTTAGGAAGGAGCTAAATTTATCTCTCTTCATTATTTTAAGCAACCCATGGTCTCTCATGCCCATATTCTTGCTCAGATTTTCCCATTTATCCACTTTTCAATTCCCATTCCCACTTCTTCCATCAAAGCCTCGTCTGAGGTGCTGCAGTAGCTTTACCACCGGCTCCTGGCTTTAGGCTTCTCCCTCTTTCCATCCTGACGTGAGCAAAGAGCTGAGCCCTGAAGACCTCGTACACTTAATGTATGTGCAGATGAAGAAGAATGAGCAAATGGGCCAAGGAGCCACTGTGATCTATGTAAGAGGAAAACCGTGAGAAAGTTGTGTCTTGAAGCCAACAGGAAAAGAGTCAGTGACAACTGCCAGAGAGAGCATGACAGCCCATTTCTTGTCGAAAAAAAAAAAAATGCAAGTGAGAAAACAGTGGAGCAACATCTTTAAAGTACCAAAAGAAAAACTTTTCGACCCAGTATTGTATACCCTATGAAAGTAAGGACTTCTTCAGAGATGCCAAAGCTGAAAGTACTCATCTTCATTCAGCCAGCCAACATTACAAGAAATGCTAAAAGAAGTCCTCCACGCAGGTGGCAGGACACCTCTCTCCTACATCGGAGGTCTCCAGGATGGAAGACTGGAGGAAGAGGATGAGAAGAGATGGCAGGAAACAGACACAGAGACACAGAGAATTGCCCAGCGAATGGACACACACAAAAAAACAGCAAATGGGAAAGGGGGGTTTAAAATGGATAAAGTAAATAAATAAACCTTAAAAAAAAAAAAAAAAAAGAAGTCCTCCAGTCTGAAAGAAAATGGTAACAGATGGAACTATGGATCTACTCAAAAGAATAAAGAACACTGGAAGCAGTAACAAAATGGGTAGATACATAAGAATTTTTCCTTTATTACTTCAATCTCTTTAAAAGGTAACTGTTTTAGCAAAAACAATAACAATGTAGTGAGTGAGGGGTTTACACTATGTATAAAAGGAAAATGTATGACCATAGTAGCATGAAGACTGAGAGGAAAGAAATGGAAGTGAACAATTTAAAAGTTCTTAAACTGACAGTGATAAGTTAAGGATATGTATTATGAACCCTAAAGAAATCACTACAATAACAAAACAATGAATTATAAATAAAAAGCTAACAAAGGAGGTAAAAGGGGTAAAAAATTACTCAATCTAAATGAAAGCGTAAAGAGAAGGAAAAAAAGAAGAAAGAACTGATGGGATAAATAGAAAACAAAAAGTAGCATGATAGACTTAAACCCAACCCTATTAACCATCATATTAAACATAAGTGTTTGCCTAATCACCCTAATTAAAGGCAGAGATTATCAGATGGAATAAAGAAGCAACACCCCAATTGTGTGCTGCCTACAAGAAACACACTATACATAAAAAGACACAAATGTTTAAAAGTTTAAGTATGGAAAAATATATACTATTATAATACCACTAAAAGAAATCTGGAGTGGCTTTATTAATATAAAAGTAGTTACAGAGCAAAGAATATTAGCAGCAATAAAGAAAGTCATTCAATAACAGTAAAGATGTTAATCCATCTAGAGGACCTAACAGCCGTAAGCATTAATACACCTAACAGAGAACTTCAAAATACATGACACAAAAACTAACAGCTACCAAAAGAAAAAGAAATCCACAATATTAGTTCAAGATTTCAATACCCCACTTCTAATAATTGAAAGAACTAGTGGAAAATTGTGTAAGGAACTAAAAGACATAAATAATGCTATTAGTCAAAGCGACCTAATTGATTTATGAAAATACACTCCACCAAACAATAGCTTTAATATACATTATTGAAGGGCACTCAGAACATTTACCAAGACAGACCATATTCTGAGCCATAAAACTAATTCTTGATAAATTTAAAAAGACTCAGGTCACACAAAGTATGTTCTCTGACCTGAGTAACTTAAATTAGTCATCAATAACATAAAATCTCTGGAAAAATCACCAAATACTGGAAAATAAACAACCCATTTCTAAATATATTATATTTATATTATATTATATTAGGAGATAAGAAAGGTGTCAAATCAATGGCCAGAGTTTCCACCTTAAAAAACTGGAAAAAGGAGAGCAAATTAAAACCCAAGTAAGCATAAATAATAAAGATCAGAATAGAAATCAAAGAAACCAAAAGCTGGTTCTTTGCTTAGATAAGTAAAATTGATAAACCTTTAGCTAGACTGATTGGTATGAAAAGAGAAAAGAAAGAAATTATCAGCATCAGCAATCAGAGAGACAACATGATTATAGATTCTATCAATGCTAAAAAGATAATGAGGGAATATTATGAACTTTTTGCCAATAAATTCAACCACTTAGATGAAATGGACAAATTTCTTGAAATATACACACAATGAAAACTTATACAACAAGAAATAGATAACCTGAAGAACTACATACCTATTAAAGAAATTGAATTTGTAGTTAAAAAATCTTCCAGAAAAAGAAAACTCCAAGCATAGGTGGTTTTACTGGTAAGTTCTACCAAATGTTTAAGGAGGAAATAGAGTGATGTCAGCAAAAATTGTGGCATAGGGGTCTTCAAAAGTTCTCTCTTCTATAAAAGCAATGACAAAAGAGGAGAAGATGTCAAAATGAACTTGCAGAACTCTGGAAATTAGCCAAAGGTTCTAGCAACCCTGGGGGGGAGGGGGGTAGTTCTTCAAGAAAAAAGGCTGAATCTTTATTAGAAAAACAAGTTTGCAGCATTTTTACATGCTTCAGTTCCATCACCCACTCCCCAACTCCATGGTAGCCTTGGAAAATAAAAGCCCACATTTACAGTGAAAATCAGCAGCCTGACAGCCGTTGGAGGGAGCAGAACTAGACTGGAGTTCTTTCAAAGCCTCATTCTCAGAGAACTGTCATTATCTGACCTGTCTGGAAGTTCTGAGGAAGATCTCACTCGTAAGGCTATATATATTTGACCTGACTTGGAGCTCACATTTTCCCTGGGAGGCACTTATCACAAACAATTACAATTAACTTCATGGTGCCTGAGGATGCAGATAATAGTTCAACTAACAACAAACTAACCAAAAAAGTCTAGAAGACCTCAGATATGTGTATGGCTGTGTGCAAGAAGTGAAGGCTAAGGTAGAGCTGTCAACTGACTGAGTGTTAAAGGGGTACCCCAACATGCACACATAGCCCCTTGGCAAAGACTGGGAGACTTACTGGTTCCAGGTGTTTAAGGAAATCTCTGTCTAATCATTTGCTGGCCACAAAGCAAACCAAGCAGAGACTTCAGTGGCTACCCATGACAAAGAACACAGATTTTACAAAATGTGTTCAGAAAGGTCACCTGCTAAACAAAAAATAACAACTAAAACAAGCAGCTGAGGAGAGGATGGGAAAAGAATATGACTCCTGGAGCTTCCACATTATGTTATTTAAAACACCTAGTTTTAAAGAAAAAAAATTACAAATTATGCAAAGAAACAAGAAAGTATGGCCCATGCACAGGAGGGAAAAGCAATCAACAGAAACTGTTCCTGAGGAAGCCCAGACATTTGAGTTAGTAAACAAAGACTTTAAATCAGATATTTAAAATATATTCAAAGAACTAAAGGAAACCACATCTAAAGAACTAAAGGAAAGCATGAGAACAATGTCTCATTAAACAGAGATTATCAATAAAGAGAAATTACAAAAGGAATAAAATACCAAATTTACAAACTTTTCCAGAAAGCCAAAAAGGAGAGAATTTTTCCCAACTCTTTCTACAAGGCCAGCATTACCCTGATATCAAAACCTGACTAAGATATTACAAGAAAAGAAAACTACAGGGTCATATCCCTCAAGAACAAAATGCAAAATACTCAAAACAAAATTTTAGCAAATAAAATCTAACAACTTATAAAAAATGATAATACAGGGAAGTGGCTGTGGCTCAATCAGTAGGGCTCCCGTTTACCATATGGGAGGCCCCGGGTTCGGTTCCCGGGGCCTCCTGGTGAAGGCAGGCCCGCCCGCATGGCGTGGTTAGCTGACCCGGCGAGCACAGGCAGCAAGGTGGGGATAAATGAATAAATAAATAAAAAATCTTAAAAAAAAAAAAAAAAAAAATGATAATACAGCATTCTGGGGTTTATCCCAGAAATGAATGGTTGGTTTAATATTTGAAAATCAATGTAATTAACACTATTAACAGAAAAGAAGAAAAACCATATGATCACCTTATTAGATGCAGGAAAAGCATTTCACAAAAATCTAACATCCATTCCTAGTAGTAATGCTCAGCAAACTAATAATGGAAGGAAACTTCCTTAACCCAACAAAGGGCATTAAAAAAGACCCACAAAAAACTATGATAACCTCATGCTTAATGGTGAAAAACTGAATGCTTTCTCCTAAGACTATAAACAAGAGGAGGATGTCTCTAATCATTTCTATTTGACACTCTACTGGAGGTACTAGCTAGAAAGGCAAGAAAAAGAAATAAAAGGCATCCAGGTTAGAAAGGAAGAAATAAACTTTTTTACCTACAGGATCACCTATGTAGAATATCTGGTGGAATTTAGAAAAAAGCTATTAAAGCTAAAAAGTGAGTGTGGTAAGGTTGCATCATATACAATTAATCAGAAATTGAACTTAATAAACAATACAATTTACATATGAAACAACCAAATATGTGTGAGACCAATACACTGAAAAACAAAAACGCTGCCCAGAGAAATTAAAGACCTCTATAAATGGAGAGATATACCAAGTTAATAAATGAGATGCTGAATACTGCTAAAATGTCAAATCTTCCCAAATTGATCTATGAATTCAATGAAATCTCAATTGAAATTCCATCAGGTTTTTCGTAGAAATTAACAGGATGATTAAAAAATTCATATGGAAATGGAAAAGATCTTGAACAGTCAGACCAACTTTGAAAAAGGACAAAGTTGAAGGATTAACACTCTCTGATTCCAAGACATATAAAATTACAGCAATCCAGGCAGTGTGGTACTGGTGTAAAGGTAAACAGATCAATGGACCAGAATAGAGTCCAGAAACATATCCACACATGTATGGACAACTGACTTTCAACAAAGGTGCAAAAGGCCATTAGTGGGCACAGGCTTTTTTTTTCAACAAATGGTGCTGGAACAACTAAATATTCACATGCAAAAAATGAACTCTGACCCATATCTTGTACCATATTCAAAAGTTAACTCAAAATGGACCATGGACGTAAATGTAGAATCTAGAACTATAAAACTTTTATAAGAAAACACAGGAGAAAACTTTTATGATCTTGGGTTGGCAAAAATTTCTAGACAGTAGACTAAAGTATGATCCATAAAAGAAAAGAACTGATAACTTGGACTTCATCGAGACAAAAATAAACAAACAAACAAAAACAAAACAAACTTCTGTTCTGAAAGCATTGCTGAGAGGATGAAAAGGCAAAACATGAATCATATATCTGTTAAACAACATATATAGAATACATAAAGAGCCCTCAAAACTTAATAAGAAAACAACCTAAAAAAATGGGCAATTTTGAACAGATACTTCATTTAAGAAGATATATGGATACTAAACCTCATTAGTTGTTAGAAATATGCAAATTCAAACCACAATGAGATACACATATACATATCAGAAGGGCCAAAAATTAAAATGACTGGCCTTTTATACTACGTATTGGCGAGCTTATAGAGGGAGTCGAACTCTCATACACTGCTGGTGGGAATGTAAAATGGTTTCATCACATGGAAAACATATTTGGAAAACAGTTTGGTAGTTTCCTAAAAAGTTAAACATGCACATACTCTATGATCCAGGCATTCTACTTCTAGGTATTGACCTAGGAGAAATGAAATCACATGTTGATACAAAGAATGGTACCCAAATGTTGATATTAGCTCTATTTGTAATAGCCCCAAACTGGCAACAACCCAAATGTCAATCAACAGGTGATGAGTAAACAAATTGTGGTATATTCAGACAATGGACTACTACTCAGCGTTATGAAGGAATGAACTACTGGTACACAGTGACCTGGATAAATCTCAAAGTAATTATGCTGATTGAAAGAAGCCAAACAAAAGGAGAATACACTATATCATTCCACTGCATGACACAAAATTCTAAAAAGTGAAAGCAAAGCAAGTCATTATTAGGGAAATAATAGGAAGGAGAAATTATGAACGGGGCCAAGAAATCTTTTGGGGAAATGGATACGTTAATTATCTTGCTTGTGGTGATGGTTTCATGGGTGTATACCCATGTCAAAATTTCAACTGTATACTTTAAATGTGCAGTTTATTATATATCAGGTATGCCTCACAGAGGTATTTAAAAGTACATATACAGGGGGCGGATGTGGCTCAAATGGTTGGGCATCCGTCTGCCATATGGAGCGACCTGGGTTCGACCCCCGGGACCTCCCGGTAAAATAAAAAATATATACATAGAAGGTGCATGGGCTGCCAGGCTCTGTGTGCTGGTGAGCTGCCAGGCCCCGGGAGCCATGCAGCAAGATGATGATGTAACAGGAGAGAGATGCAGGGGAGAGACAAGACGAGATGCTCCAAAAGCTCTGAAAACCTGGAACCGAGGTGGCACAGGTGGCAGAACACCTCCCTCCTACATCGGAGGTCTCCAGGATCGAATCCTGGTGAAGACTGGAGGAGGAGGATGAGAAGAGATGGCAGGAAACAGACACAGAGAATTGCCCAGCGAATGGACACAGAACAGCAAATGGGGAAGGGGGCGGTTTTAAAATGGATAAAGTAAATAAATAAATCTTAAAAAAAAAAAAAAAATGTACACACACACACACACACACAATGTGACCCTGTTACTTTTCTCTGACCTCATCTCCTACTGTCTCCCACTTGCTTCCTCCTCTCTAGAAACACTAACGTCCTTCTTGTTCTGTGAATGCACTAGGCACACTCCTGCCTCGGCCCTTTGCACATGCCCTCCCACCTGCACAGGACCCCAATTCCAGGCCCTTCCAGTCTTTTTCTTAGAGAGGCCTCCCCTGGCACCCTATTTAAAACCACAGCCTTCACAGCTGTCCTTCTCCTTCCCAATCCTTGCCCTTGCTCCATAACATAGCATGCATCTGACGTAGACATTTTATTTATTTTCCATATAAGTAAATAAAATGTTAGCTCCATGTGGCAAGGATTGTCTGTTCACTGCAGTTCCTAGTCCTTTACGGAAGGACTCTGCCACACTAGGCGGCCCTAGCAGGCACACACCGTGTCTTCCTTATCACCACATCCTTGGTGCTGAGCACAGCGCCAGTGTGGTGAGCAGATGGTAAGTACTTTTCCAACTGAACCGACGCCCCCAAACGAACCACCGTCACTCACCACGGTCACTTGTAAAGGTTGCTCTGACAGCGTCTCTTTTCAGCAGCTGCATCAAAGTCTAGGGCGAGACCAAAGGCTTGATGCAGACAAAGGATGCTGGCTCCAGCGCATGTAAAATGCTGAGCAAACCCGGCAAGTCCCACCTTCCCAGTACCTGCTGCTCCCACAGTTCTCACTCTGTGTTCTCCTAGAGCCGCAATCTCTACCCTGGTCTTGTCCCACAGCAAATCCCCAACCCCAAACCTGTTAGTCATCTCCTCCCTCTCCCCTCTTCCTAGCTAACCCTCTCTTTGCCTTTGCATGTTCTTTCAGTCTAAATGCCACCTCCTTCCCGCATCCAAATTCCTCTCCCTGCCCTTTGTCAAAGCTCAGTCTGAGCCTTATGTCCCCTTTAAAGCTTCTGTAGCTACTCATACTCCTAGGACCTTTTTAATCTGCTCTCTTACTGTAATTATGGTTTGCAGTATACCCATTTGCACCTGATTATGTAATTTGCTGCCTACAAAATGCTTCCTATTTCTATTTTCTCACATTAACTTGGAGCAAAACTTCTTTGGCATCTCTCAATGCAACTTGTTCAGTGCTGAGTACATGGTGAAGTCACAGATGACATAAGGATGGTTTTGAGTTGAGAAATTGGAGGTGGGGGTGGGAAAAAGGCTGGAAAATAGAGAAGCAAAGGAAGAACTACTATTTCCTCATGAAGAGAAGAAGAAATGAAGGAGTCTGGAATAGATTATAAAAAATATAAGAAATGAAAACAACCAACCAACCAAAAAAAAAAACCCCAAAATATATATATAGCTGGGCAGTGATAGGATACTTGAAATTGACTCTTACAGCTGTGCTATATGAAGAGGAGAGGCCACTCAATTCAATTTGCATTTGAATGTTAATGAATGAAAAACTTTTAATATGATTGACCACCTGAATTAACTTCTGTCCAAAGCTGTTAATGAAATAAAGAATTCCATATTAAAAAACAACAACAAATGATACAACAAAGAGACATAAAGAGGAAAGACAATGAGAGATACAACAAAGCAGGGAGCGGAAGTGGCTCAAGAGATTAAGCGCCTCTCTCCCACTTGGGAGGTCCCAGGTTCGGTTCCCGGTGCTTCCTAAAGAGAAGACAAGCAGACACAGAGAGCACACAGCAAATGGACACAGAGAGCAGACAGCGAGCGCAAACAACGAGGGGGAGGGAATAAACTTAAAAAAGCCAAGGAACAACAAATCTCAAAATAGAATCCCTTAGTGCCTAAGGAACACTAGTAGCCCTTACTGAGGATTAAAACATATTTATACAAGCTTCAGTACAAACTTTGACATGGGCAGCAGATAATAAATGAAGAACATCAGAGTGGCATGAGGTACAAAAAGGTGAAATTTTAAAACTTTCAGGAACATCTTTGTTAAATTAACTTGTAGATATTTCTTCTTGGTATGTTGAAAAAGAGAGTATGCCTGTACTAAAGTGTGTATAAATTGTGAGCACAGAAGTGATTGATATTTCTCAAAAAAAAAAAGGAAGAATGAACAAGACAAGAAAATCAAGTGGAAAGTGGTAACAGGCAACCCTAGGTGGCTCACTTAAGTACATGGGTCACCAACTAATAAGAACATTTTGCAAACTGAAAGGCAGGGCTGCAAAACAACAACAGAAAATGGCTCCTGATCATTTACTTGGCTACAGCTGACTCATTTAGGCAAATTAAAGCAATAAAGCCTTGAGTGACTTCATTTTGCACACTGGGCTAGTATTTTCCCATTCACCTACCCACAGCTTTCCAGTCATGAGAAAAGTATCTTAATTCATCCTTGTTTCTAAGAAATTATGAGTCTAGGGAAAGCCCGAAGGCTTTAGATGAACTTGAGCAACAGACATCTGAACTTCTCTTGAACATGTCTTTTTCAGAAGCTTCTTAAGAGTCCCATGTTCAAAAGGAGAAGTAGAGCTCCCTGGCAGCCTTGAAAAGTGCCATGGCTGTGAGGCTTTGTTGAGTTTCAATCTGGAGAGCACTGATCTCTGAAAAGAGGTATTCAATGTCGTCAGGGTAAAGCAAGTGCAGAAGACATTCGTCCATTCATATAATATGAGATATAAGGTTCTAAAACTGTAACAAAACAAGTTCAAAGACACTGAGAGCACTGTTCCCATACGGTACTAAATATGTTCATTTTTGCTGTTGTTGTTGAAACAGGGTCTGTCCCATTGTTCCGGCCCATTTCTTTACGTGTGATTTGCTGTTGAGTCTGAGGCTCCTTAAAATCAGTGACTACATTATCCACTATGACGTAAAATTTCAGTGGCTCAAAAATTGGACCTGAAAAGCCACTTGAGAGAAAACACAAACAAGCTGAAGGAGCCGGGGTGTATATCTACCCCAAAGAGCAGCCTTTCTGGCCTCGCCGTACCATCTGTAAAGAAGGGATCAGAACACTGTCTGTGTCTTTCCAGGGACAGTGTGAGAATCACAGGTGGCGATGCCAGTGAACACATCCTGAAGCTGCACAGGGCCGTTTAGGGGGATGGAATTAACAGTTGATTATCTCTTGGGGCTGAGGAGACTTAGGTCTGAGCCTGTTGCACAGGTCTTTCCCCTCCCTTTCTCAACTCTAACACCGAGGGTTACACAGTAAATTTCTCAGGTACCTTCTAGTTTATAAATCTGTTTAAAACTGTCTTATGAAATATGGCAACTCCTGTAAATTAGAGTTTGTCACCTGAATCAGAATTTTCGTTCTTCCAAAGGTCCAAATGTGTAGCAGACTTAACTTTTTTTTTTTTTTTAAAGATTTTATTCATTCACTCATTTATCCCCCCTTGCTGCTTGTGCTCGCTGGGTCAGCCAACCATGCCGTGCGGGCGGGCCTGCCCCCACCAGGAGGCCCCGGGAACCGAACCCGGGGCCCCCCCCACGGTAAACGGGAGCCCCACTGACCAAGCCACAGCCGCCTCCCCAGACTTAACTTGAACAAAGACTTTCCTGGGGTAAATTCAGCAGGGCTCATATGTGTACGCGTGTATAAGCATGTGCCCACGTGTACACGCAGAGGTGGGTGAAGAGATGCCCAAGCTGCTCGAGGCTGCTACGCTCATGTTAGAGTTAGCTAGTGGGGTAATGGGAATATGAAGTTTGAGCCTAACTTCTCCAGGAGAGAAACTGAAAATGATAAAAAATGAGAAAGATTTTGAAAAGGTTTTTGATGTAAATATTATTTTTATGGTAAAGGAGGAATTTTCTATTTATGTATTAAGTGATATAGCAAGTACAAAATGAAAATATAAAAACTTCCCAGAGACCTTTTAAAATGAATGCCTCAAAATTAATGGCCCAAATACATTAGGCATTTATAGAAAGAAATACCATGATGATGTTCTGGGTATTAGCTTTTTTACCTTAATTCCTCAAAATAGGCATTTCATAACTTTATTTTTACTACATCATCCACTCGTTTTCAGCTAATGTCATTTCAAAATGTTACTCAAACAAAAATAAATGGCAAAATAGGTCTTCTGAAGTTTAGTGAAAGTTTTATTTTATTTATTATGACTTTGTAATACACACCCTCAAATCTAACCATTAAAATGTTCTTCTGAGTTTAAACTAGCTAAACTCTTTTAAAAATTTTTTTATCTGGAATTTAACTTATAGTGTGATGCTCTCTGATAAAAAAGGGAAATGGAGATATTGTCCTTAAGAAAAACCAACCCCAACTATTTATCACGGTAAATTATCTAGGAGAAAAAGCTGATAACTGTGTCAGAGACTCCGAGCCCAGTCTGAAATCCTGGGACTTGTGTTTAACGACTGAGTGCTGTGAAAGAAAAAGAAGACAAGCAGTAAGTCAAGGAAGAGAGAAGGGGACACAGCCAATATTCACATGCTGAAAACCCTCAACTTCCCGGAGGAGGAGAGAACAGCCCTATCAGGGCAATGTGTTTGTGCCTCTGGGTCTAAACCAAAGACATAGGAGTCCAGATAGTTTGAGCAGTCTTTATAAATAAAGTCAGTGTTCAGGGGTGCAACTAGAAAAGGCAGTCGTGAGTCAGCCTGACTGAACCCAGAAATACTATGGGTATATGACTCAAGCTCTGAATTTCTCTTTCAATGCTGCATCTTCTCTTGGTAATCTTTACAATATGCTTATTTTCATGACGATATCGCTGAGTTACATGTAAGATTTTGAACCTGAAAGCTTTTCAAATCTTTTACAAGACTTGTTCAGTAGATCTGTTTTATTAACGGCACTTTTGTGAGAGAAAAATTAATAAGCACTTCTGGGAATGGTGCCAAATTATACTGAGTTAGGCTTCCTCTAGAATTGGAAACTTTATTTCCAAATGAAAGTGTAATTCAGGAAAATAGTGTGACATAGTATTTTACATTATTTTATAAATCAACCCAATTTGCTATAAAACACTGCAAATGTTTTTTTCAGAGGTAATTGCATGTTATAGAGAGGAACCATCTACAATTCACATAGAAAACATGAACTGTTACCACATTAAAGTTATGAATTAAGCACAAAAAGAAGATATATTTGCTTAATTACTAAAAACAAAACAAAAAACAAAACAAAAACAACCAGAAAACAAAAAACAAAAATGAAGTAAAAAGAAAAGGAAAAACTCATTCCTTGCTGTCAGTCATAACTTGAGGCACTATTTTTCTCCCAATTGGGTCTCTGCTGAGACTTCTTTTGCCTTTTTAGATTTCCTTCTCCACAATAAGATGTCTATGAGCATACTCTTCAGCAAGACTAGACACTGAATGTCACTAAGCAATTATTACTTTTCTTATCCTAAAGATTTCAAGAGGATAGTGTGCTGGTCCGGCCATAAAAGTATTGCTGTGTAGCTTTAAATCAAGCATATAATAAAAAAAATTAAAGAACTAGACAACTTAATGGGGAAAGGTGGTTATTCACAAGATCTAATTCCAAAGAACAATAAAAGAACAAGTGACATCTTGATTTTTCTCTACCAGGGAAGGAGATCTGACTCAGTTAAAATGTGTTTGGGAGAAAAGTACATACACATGCAAAATTTCAAATGGAAAGATTAATTCAGTTTGAGAATAGCCTACCTGCTCTCACTTAACAGAATAACAGAGAAAATCATCAACACTTAACTCAGAAAGCTGCAATCAGGGGAAGCGGCTGTGGCTCAATCAGTAGGGCTCCCGTTTACCATATGGGAGGCCCCGGGTTCGGTTCCTCGGCCTCCTGGTGAAGGCAAGCCCGCCCGCACGGCGTGGTTAGCTGACCCAGCGAGCACAAGCAGCAAGGGGGGGATAAATGAATAAATAAATAAAATCTTTAAAAAAAAAAAAAAAAAAAGCTGCAATCAAAACAGATTTTTCAGTTTCTTTCTAGGGTTAGAAAATAAATTCTAATCAATCAGCAATCAAATTAAAGGAAAGCTGCTTTATTCTTTACATGGTCTAAATACTATTTCTATTTCTTTGCCTATGGCAAGACCAGCATCTGACCATAATATACATATAAAAAAAGTTTGAAAGACTGTTCAATTTTTCAACACAACTCATTATAACGGCTCTACCAGAAAATCTTCTCCATTTGAACCTATTCCAGAGGTTAAGGGGAGAGAAGTCAGCCTGATTTATATATCACTGTTAGGTCAATGTGACTTTTAATTTTTTGTTGTGATCCTAACAAATGAGGTACAAAAGGTTGCCAAGTGCAGGTCTTGCCAAACCTGCTTTAATGAATGGCTGTAAATGATTTGTGTAGCGCCTTCTTCATGCGTCATGGAGGCTGTGTACCCCTAAGTGGGTTCAATCTTGACCCTCCCACCTGTCCTCCTATACAATCGCTTTGGCATCCCCAACTCCTTTTTCGTGATGTCAGGGTAGCTTAGCCTGTATTCTTACGAATCCCAAATTAGTAGTGGATCCACATTACTAAGTTCTAAGACAGATTTGGAAAAGGACACCTATTTAATTAGGACCAATGCTTCACATCTAAACACCTTCTCTCACGAATTCCTTGGTCTCACCGTATGGGGAGCTGCTCATGGACGCAGGAGGGGGAAGGAGGAGGTGTCTCTGTGAGCTTCCATTTTATTTGATCTTTAAACAAAAAAGCCCCCAGGGCTTTACACGCTCAGCCCGTGAGCGCCCCACCCCCACCACCCCTCTTTTCCCTTCTTTCCCTCCTCTCCATGCACACCTCTCAGACAGCCTTCTTGTGATTTCGTTTCCTCTTCAAGGATTCTCTTGATGTGGGAGAGGAGGAGTGAAGAGAGGGAGAAGAGCAGAGCAAGGCAGATGGGTGAGAGGACCAGAATGTCCTCAAACCCTCATGACTTCTCAGTGATGCTTTTAAACTGCAGATGCAGCGAGACTTCAGTACGAAAGGAATGATTATGGAATGATTTTAAATGCCTCCACTGATTACATGGAGATTTACTGAGAAGAAAACAACTCTCTTAAGTAGCGTTATGCAAGAGAAATGGGCCATGCAAACAACTGACCCAGATATTTCTATGAACTAGAAGAAGGAATGTAAAAATTAGGTAAACATCCTATCGAAGATTGTTGTAGGCAGCATACCAACTTTAAATAAGACAAATCTGGGATACAGCAGAGCTCTTTTTACATGTGGTTTATATACCTCCTGATATATCTACCTTTTCCATATAATTAATACATATAGGAATAAACTCTGGAGAAATTTTTAAAAAAGAGGATGCAAAGAAGGGAGGGAGGGAGGGAGAGAGAGAGAGAGAGAGAGAGAGAGAAAGAAGCCCACCCAGGACTGGTGGTTAACTTCTGGTCCTGCTTCTGCACCTCTCCTCGTGGCCTTAGGGAGGCACTTAACCTCTTCTGGGCAGGGCTTCAGAATGAATGCATAAGCTACATTAGCACCATTCTTCTGTTTTACAGACGGGGAAATGGAGGCCCAGAGTCACCAAGGATACAAAAGGAGGGGTCTGAAGCTTATGCGAGTGCTTTTCAATCTGACTGAACAGCAAAACGATTCTGAAATACAGTTTTGTGTGAAAGCTTCATATACGAACACTTCAAGTAGAATTACTCTGGCTGAAGCTAGGTTTGCATGGCCTGGCACCCCCACCTGCCCACTCGCATGCCCACCCACAGCTTCCTCTGAGGACCAAGCTCTATAAGGGACAGTTTACAAACCATTGGGCATGCTACTGCTAAAATTCTGTGTCCAGGAGCACAATTTTACCATTGTGTATATTCATGTAAGTTGGAAGGTGGTTCTTTAATTTCAGAATTTATTATTGATCACATATCTGATATATTTGATCCTAAATCCTTCCATTGTAGTGTTTTTCCTCAAGAAAAAAGCCCTCTACCTTAAGAGGCAGTTCCTAGAAGCACATTATGCCAAAAAGTGAAGACTTCATCTTGACCCATGATTTGTGGTTTTGGATGCTAATTGTGCTCATTAAAAAAACGACCACCAATCAGAGCCCCCCTCCCAGCAAAGAGCTGTGCCAGATGCCATGATGATCCCAAGCTGGATGCACAGGAGCACTGTCCTCTGAGGGCTTGTGATCCAATGTGCACAGGGCGAGAGGTAAAAAGGAGACGTGTGGAAACAGACAAAGAAGGCTTGAATTTTAAACGGAGGCTTTTGGGCAGCAGTCAGAAGAGGCAGCATTTAGCTGGACTTGAGGGATAAACAGAAATTCTGATAATTGGAGAAGCACCGCAAACCATCCAGTTTGAGAAAACAGAGCCAGCCATGGTTGGAGGCACGCAGGCTGGAGGGTGTTTGGGGAGATAAGGAGGAGGAGGTCAGAGCTTCCATTCTATCTTTGAAGAGTGGGATTCAGATAGAAGCTTATATCTGGTCTTCACAAATGGGGAGCTGCCTAAAGTTTCTCAGTGGGTGAGTCACCTGACTTGGCTCCTGTTGTGGGTAGGTGTCTCGAAAGGTGGTGGGGGGTGGGGACATGATACCCTTTGATTGATTTAAATCCAAAGGCTTTACATTTACTTGATTAAATCAAGATTATGGCTTTGATTTGACCATTAGGCGTGCAAGGTTAAGTCTACGCCCCCTTGGTGGGCGGATAAAACAGACTCTTACATGAAAGTCAATACACGGAGAAGAACACACAGAGAGACAGACAACTCCATAGACATGGCAAAGGCCCTGGGAAGAGAGATGAGCCTGATAGTCTTCAGCTGACCTTGTGAAGAAACCAAAGCAGCTGAGCCGGGAAAGAAACGAGCCCTCCAGCCTACGGCCAAGATTGGAAGAAGCTGGGCCCACAGAGCCTTAAGAGGAAGAGGAAGAGGAAGGCTGAACTCTCGCAGACATCACCTGCCATCTTGCTTCAACATGTGGTGAGTCTAGTGAAGAAGTAACTGAGTTGGACTCTTTAGGTCCTTGTAAGCTTTTTATAAAAGCCAACAGATTTTTGGTACTTTGCATCAGCACCCCTTTTGGCTGACTAATACAACACCTGACCCAGATTCCAAGTTCTCATCACAATGACTTGGCAATTGGAAATGTGCAGTAAAGCTAGTTTCAAAACAGCATTTTTTTGTTGTTGTTGTTTGTTTTGAAAACCACTTGGATCCATCAATTTTGACCAAAACTACCTGGAAGACCCGAGTTTTCAGCCAGTCTCTCCTGAGCCCTACAGATGGCTGCGGGATCTCTGCACCTGGCTGCCACACAGACTACAAACTTCCCGCATCCCAAACTCAGCTTCCTACATTCTCAAACCAGAAACCTGGTATTCCCCTTGGACTTTACATGGATTTAGTCCCCAAATCCTAGCTCCTTGCTATTTCTGGCTTGGATTTTACTGCAACAGCACCTACTGGTCTTATTCTGCCAGTACTGCTTTCCAGTCTCTTCTCATCACAGCTTCCAGAATGAAGCTTTAGAAACAACCAACATGGTCATGTTATCTCCCTGCTTTAAATCCTGAGATGGCTTCCCATTATCTTCAGGATGACATGCAAACCCTTAATGTGCTGTGAGGCAGCTTCTCCATCCACCCATTTGTTCACTCAGGCCTTCCCTTGACTCAAAACGCAGGTCAAGAACCAGTTCCTCTGGAAAGCCTTTTCCAGCCCCATTAAGCTGCGGGGCCATTTCTATTTGCTCTCCTAACATTTTGTGCAGAGCTCTGTGAAAACACTTACACCAATATGCTGTTTAAAAAAAAGTGTCGTCAGACTATCTGCTCTACTGAAAGAGAACTCCTTGAAGGTGAAGGTAGTAGATGATGATTTCAAACTCTCTGAAGGTAGGTGATAACTCCATCACTACACTTGGACCATGGAAGAAAAATCAGGTGTTTCTTATGGATTTGGTTTTGGGCATATTAGGCCCGAGATCTCAGAATGGTATTTATGTGGGACGTTCTAGTAGGCAGGTAGAAATACACTTGGGGAATTCAGAACAGGAGCCTGGGTCACAGATGTAGTGTTTGATACATCTGAAATACCAAAGTAGTATTTGAAGCAATGGGGATAAAAAGGATAATCCAGAAAGATGTCAGAGAAAAAAATAAAAAGATGAAATATTTCGGTGAAGCTCGCATGATAGGGGCAGGCAAAGCCTGAGAATGAAAGAGCAACAGGAGAGTGGAGGAGAAGTGTTGCCAAGTGAGAGAGAGAGAATCAGGGAAATGGAGCAGGGAAAATGGTGGCGTTAACCCAGAGGTGGGGTGCGGAGGGGGAGCTCTGCTGGATTTGGCCCCTCCCACCACCGCGTCATCTCTGCCCCTTCCCTGGGACCTGCCCTGCTGGTCTTTCCCGTCCTCCGCCCAGCAGCGTTCCTTGTCACATGTCGGCTTCTTCACATGCTGCGCCCCAGGCCGTGAACCACCCTCCTGTGACCTGGCCCTTTTACAAACCGACACACTGCCTTCTCCCCACATGGCCTCGCATTCCCCTCACTGACGGTCTGTAGTTTATATGGGTGGTTTTGTGATCTTATTAAAGTCCCTCTCACCACCCAGTTGACAGCAAGTTCCAGAACTGGAGGGACTACTCTGTTTCATTCACCACTATATTGCGCAGACTGCATTCGTCCACAGTGCCTGGAAAAGCAGGAGGCATTCAATACACGTGGGCTGAATGAATTAAAAAAATGAAGATGCCCAAGGGGTGGGAAGTAAGGACGGGGAGCATGGGGAGGCGAGGGCCAGAATATGGGAAGGGAAATAACCAAAAGCAACGGCCGGAAGCCCCAGAGAGGAAGGCACTTCTCTCTGGGAGACCTGAAAGCAGCTGTGAGAGAAATTATAGAAACACGGCAAAAGGAGGAATGAGAGGCTGAGGGAATTCCTAGTGGATGGCAGCTCTGCAGGAAGGCAGGAGACACAGTCCTTGGAGTCCTAGGGGCAGCCTGGGACATGTGGCGTAATTTCCACAGGTGCAGTCGAGAACGGGATAGGGAATCAGGGGGAAGGAACTGAATGTCCAACAAGACAGGAGGCCTCGCTGGTGCTGGCAAGCACAGGTTGACAGAGAAACAAGAAAATGACATCATTTCCTTTAATGATGACTGAACTCTGGAAGAGATGTGAGAACAACGGACGCCCGGACGTGGTGAGGTGAGTACGCTGAGCCATACTCCATGTGCTGTGCCACTGCTCCGTCATGCTGCCTCCACACATTCCTTTTCTGGGGGTCTAAGTGACTGGGTTTGGGGGTGGTGGGAAGCATCAGAATGCTATCCTGTTTTATAAATCCTGCAAACTGAGGTGTCACTTGGGTCATCCAATTCCTCTTTTGAGACTGCGGCATTCCCTAGTGGTGGGAAATCAGGGATGGAAATGAGAGCCTGCAGGCGAACCTGACCATTTTGTGGAGTGCGCTGCAGCAGCTTGTGTTTTGCTGAACGTCAGCGTGTGTGCTGGTCCTGGCTTGTGGGTGCCCTTTCAGGGCTGACGCCTCAGGTCTGGTCTGGAAGATTAGTAAGATGCCTCAACAGAGCTTCTCTTATTCGTGTGTTCACCTGCTCCTTCCTTCCTTCAATAAATATTTACCGAATGTCTGTTTTGTGCTAGAAGAAGCTGGACTCAATTATAAACAAAACACAGTCCCCACTATGAAGGAACTTTTAGCCCTTTTATTTCCATCCAAAGAGGATGAAAGGAAAAGAAGAAAAAGGAAGGCATATGCATGAGCCATGCTAGGAGGAAAAGGAGGTTATACTTTTCCTTTTGACACAGTTTGTTTTTGCTGACCTCTTACCTATCTTTATTATGAAGACTTAAAGATTTTATGAAACAACTATGTACTTTTAATCGGTGTTCGAAAAATATTTTCCAGCATAGCTTCTGTGCATCAAGTAAATTACTCTTTTTACTATTCTTAGTTGCTACCATCCAATCTTGTTCCTGACACGTCTATCAAGTTTTGGGGAGCCCTGTCTCAATCAAACCATAATCATTTATTGATTATGTAAAGTTCTAAGGCAGAAACTTTGGAGGGTGCATGAAGACTGTTGGAAAGTTGATTTCCACTGGCTTCCTGTAGCTTTTTATCATGGCTGACTGGCCGTGGAATGGCTGACACACTACAAGGAAAGGGTGACAGACTATGTGGAATGTTCAGCAGACCATGTGAAACGGCAGACAGAAGGGACCTGAACAGATGTTATTCCTCTAGTGATGCTGGAAAGAGCATTCTGTAGCAAAATTCCTTAACTAACTCTTGTGTTCCCAAATGAGGCTTTCAGAGCTATAAAGGGATCAGCATCTCCCAAGGGTGAACCAGAGGGGGGTGGGGCGTGGGCACTGGTAATTTTCTGTAAGTGCCCAAGGTGATTTGGAGGCTTAGCAAAGTCTGCGAACTACTAACCTGGCATCTATCAGACTGGCAGTTAGTGGGGCAGGAGAGCCATGGCCTAATTCTTGACTGTGCGTTTGAAGCAGACAGTGAGCAGAGCTGAGGGGCCCCGGGCATGGGTGGCTGTAGCCTCCACAGCATCTCCTCCTTCCTCCCTTCTTCTGGTTTGAATCTCAATTCTCAACCCCCCTCCCTACAAAGTAAACGTTAAACAAGAGGTTCTGAAGCTCCTAACTCAGTGAGGGCAAGACACATGCTTGAACAACTTGGCTATGAGACACCACGTGCTAAGGGATGTGGGAGGAAAAACGAGTCCCCCGAGCCAGGGGAAGTCAGGACCAACGCTCATTCCCAGCACCTTGGCACGTGCACCTATGCGTACGTGACATTCATATTCTTGGAAACACAAGTTTTGGTCGTGTTGCTTATTTATATACTAATTAGTTGTCTTCTTTAATAGATTTATATCATTTTACACTCAAGCACAAGCAACATGTTTGTTTTATGATATTTATAATGTGCAGATTAGTTATAATCAAATGAATATTTATACGTGGTAATAGTGATCATAAATGTGGCCATATCATAAGATTGTTTATATGGAAAAGTCCTATGTGAAATGTAATTTAGACTATACCTGCCAGCAACTTTAAGGACAGGACAGTAATGTGGCCTTTGTGATCTTGGCCCAAGTGGATTTTCCTATGCTGACCTTGGGAATGACCTGGTTTTCTCTTCAGTGACTCTGCAAGCTGGAGGACTTGGACACAGAGTGTCTTCCTCACAGAGCCACGCCCTGGAGGCCTAGCAAGCACCCCATCTCCTTGGTGCTAAGTTACAGCAGTGAGTCAGGGTGTGTGGTGTACACTGGACAGCTTAATCACACCCAGTGAGGGGAAGGTGCAGTAAGGGTAGAAAGAAAGAACAGCATGAAGTACAAAAGCGGTCAGGTTAAAGAGAATAAAAGCAAATCTGTTCCAATACGTTGAACCAGATCTTTTCTTGTGCACATGGTTTGTCTGTATAAGAGAAACACTTAGATATGAAAAGCTTCTTCCCTTTGCACATGTCCTAAAGAACCATGGTAGAATGAGAGACCATCATGACCAATTATTGTGACTGCTAAGTAACAACAACATTTCTGTAAAGATTAGCAAAGACAATGAAGGGTCATCAATAGACATCTGCATTTAATTATAAGACTTTTCCATACACACCTCACCCTGAGCCTCCATGGCTCGATGCATATTTAAGTTGTTTTTAGGTAGGGCAGTCTAGAATTCCAATACCACTATTCATATACTTACAGGAAAAGGAATAATGAAAACTAAATTGCATGAAGAGGATCTTAAAATATAAAAGAATTTTAATTTAAGGAAAAAACACACTCATATTCATATATATGTATAATATTGTGCATACATACATATAACTTAAAATAGAGCCACAGTTCTCAACTGGGGGCAATTTCGACCCCCAGGGGAGATGTGGCCACGTCTGGAGACATTTTTGATTGTCACAATTTGGAGGGGGGGTGTAGTTACTTCTGGCATCTAGTGGGTAGAGGCCTGTGATGCTGATAAACATCCTACAATACACAGCACAACCCCCCAGAACAAAGAATTATCCAGCCCCAAATGCCAATGCTGCCAATGCCGAGAAACCCTGGAACAGAGTGGCCTGGATGAGGACGGAGGCGAGCAGAGTTAGGGTGTCAGCTCTTCTGAAGGTCAAGTGACTGTCAAGTCAGAAGACAGGGTGGCTGATAATCATCAATTCTGCCACTATCTGTAGGACAATTCACGGCTGGGTATGACTGGTGGGAGTTCTCCCAACAATCTTTCACATTTTTGATCCATTGCAGATTATTAGAGGGATATTACTGACATGTTATCCTAACCATCAGCTCTGAGAGAGCGTGGGGCCAAGTGGAACTCTGGTTTGACCCAGAACAACATCACTTTACGCTTTTATGCATGCTCACTGAAGATTAAAATCTACGCTTGCCTTTGATAAGTCTATTAGTGGCTTTCAAAAAAGTACAAAATGTCCACTGCACGTGAGACTCTCTGAAGAGTCATGAAGGAAAGTCCAAGAGATGCCGATGGGTGGTTCATGAGAATAATTATGAAATCTTTATTGAGCATTGACATTTTTCTCTAAACTGAATGCTGATGGGAGATTGTATAGGAAAATGAGATGTGGCAGAACTGAGCTTAGAGGCTCAAATCAGCTGAATAAGCAGTGGATTGGCAAATAGTTAAGCACATTGTTGGCAAAAACAATTGCCCCTCTGTTATTTTGTGAAATTTCAATCAATTGGAGTTAGGAAGACATTGAGAAAATGACCCATTCCCCAAATCTAGTTGTGGGGTGAGGACTACAGGGGGGTCCTTGCCCAGCCCTTCACTTCAGCACCACTGGCAGAGTTCTACGTCCTGCACCCAGGACAGATCCGCTGAGCAGACAGCAGCCTGTGGGGCTCACTCTGCTGAGGGGAAGAGGGTCCTGGAAACCTGGAGGGGAAATGCCTGGAATAGCCAGAAACAGGTTGCTGGGTAAGGAGACAAAGCAGGGGCCGAGTCCATGGGTCGAGTACAAGGGCTGGGGCAACGGCACCAGGGGACGAGGGGCAGCAGCAGCCCTGGCCACAGATCTCCGAGAGCCAGGCCTCACGGCTCCCTTCAGGCTGGGCGAGACTCTGCTAGCTCTGGAGGCTTCCATAGTTCGTCTGTGGAGCGTTCAGGCCTTTAGTTAGGGAGTCTGGGGATGTGGGATGACTTACGCTGGCTCTGCCGTCACAAGACTGGCCTCCCACCCCCTTTCTTTGTGGGTCCTGTGATCTCTCTAGACTAGAGTCTACTATATATTTTTCAAATGTAAATCATATGACATTAATACTTTTTCCTCAAAATATAAGTTGTGGAAACAAAATATGTGGGAAAGAAGAAATATATATCAGTGTTGTCTGCACTGAGATTCTTCATAGTATTTGTTTTAATTTACTTATAAGGTAAGATTTCAGATCAGTTTTATCACTATCCTTCATATATACTGTTAGTTTTGATTTAGTTCTCTTCAGGTAAAGAAAAAATTCCAAATATTCCTGAAATTCTAAGATAAAGCCAAGCATAAATTAATTTTATTTATTTAATATAACTTAGAGATAAAACAACTGTAGTTTCTTTGATAAACAGAATTGCTAAGTAAAAAGAGAAATGAATTGATATTCTTTAGCAATAGGAAAGAGACAATACCAAGGCCATTTTCAATGATCTAGCATACATTAATTACCTTCTAGATATTTGGAAAACCTGTTTCACCAGACCAAAAATCATTACTGTCTTATTATAAATTTGCCATTGGATTAAAACAATAATGAAATTATATTACTCCTATGGCTAAGAATAATTAAGATACACTCCTGGCAAAAGACTAATAAATGGGTAAATTTTTTTTCTATATAAAGTGATATTTGAAAATAGTAATAGAGAGCACAATTAATCCAGGCTTTACTTTGGGGATGAAGATGGTAACTGGAAATTTGACGCCCTGCAGACTAAGAGGAATGCATGGACACTGAAGGCGACTTCTGAACTGCCGACTGGTTTTCTGAGGGGCTGACGGGACGTCCAAGGTAAAATTCTGCATGCGTGTGCGCTGGGCTGGAAGAGGAACTACCATGGGGTTCTCTGTTCTTGTTTTGGACTAGAGAAGAAACCAGCTGCTCCTGAATGCAACTGGAGCGTGCACTCTAGTTTCGGAGTCAGCCCTTCTGAATTACGAATTAGCCCAGACTCCTCTGACTATATGTTTAATGAAAAATACTGAAAATAATGAAAAAACTCTTTCCTTGCCTGAAGAGACTAGCTGTAATGGACAGTTTTATTTTTTTTTTTTAAAGATTTATTTATTTACTTTATCCATTTTAAACCCTCCCTTCCCCATTTGCTGGGCAATTCTCTGTGTCTGTTTCCTGTCATCTCTTTTCATTCGTCTCCTCCAGTCTTCACCAGGATTCGATCCTGAAGACCTCTGATGTAGAAGAGAGATGTTCTGCCACTTGCGCCACCTCGGTTCCTGGTTTTCAGAGCTTTCGGAGCATCTTGTCTTGACTCTCCCCTGTGTCTCTCTCCTGTTACGTCATCATCTTGCTGCATGGCTCCTGGGGCCTGGTGGCTCATGGGTGCAGAGCCTGGCAGCCCATGCGCCTTCTATATAAATATTTTTTATTTTACTGGGAAGTCCCGGGTATTGAACCCAGGTCCCTCCATATGGCAGACGGACACCCTACCATTTGAGCCACATCTGCCCCCTGTAATGGACAGTTTTAAAAAATAATTATCACAGAAGAGCAAAACCCAAAACTATTATTCACTATGTGGGTTTTGTTAGTATTCAACTTGGTTGTGGAGAAGGACACACACAAAAATATCATTGGATGTGATTAGCAATTTCTCCACAGTAACAAATAATCTAACATTCCTGTGCATAACTATTACTATACACCTGGCATTTACACAAAAACACACTTGGTTGAGTCAATGTTGAGATATTTATAGAAGGTACATTATTTTCTACTTTGGGTTTATATTTTAGAAATAGAGAAAAGAAAACTAAGCATTGTTTAGGAGTTGGAAAAAAAACTGGGCATTTTAATAACATGAAATTGATGAAAAACAACAATAACTACCAGAATTGTCTGTGCTAAAAAAAGATGTCCAAGATATGTTTGTGAAAGAAAAACAGAATATTAAGTATAATCATAGTTTCATAAAAACAAAGAATAAACATATATAATGACATATATGCTTATATATGCAGGGAACATATTTAGAAGGATATGCAAGAAACTACATGAGAATTAGCAGGACAGAAGAGTTTTATTTTTCTTTTATGCTACTCTTTACTGGTGGCATTTTTAAAATTATGAGTCTATATTACTTTATAGCATAACAACTTAAAATACAAAAATTTTAATAACAGTAACTTCCTTTCACAAATAAATGAAGGACATAGGTTAATGCTCAGGTTAGCAAAACGAAAAATGAAAAAGACCAAAAAAATTTAAAAAGGAGTTTAAAATACAAACAAAAACTAAACCCAGGTTGTCAGCGCTACTCTTCTCAAAGCTTCTGAGTTTCTTCCCTCTCTGGCAGCACTACTCCTCTCTCTTCTATTAGATGCAAATCAACAGCACCACCAGGGCAAAGCGCTCTGGAACGAGCCTGGAGGAGCACTTTCTCCTCGGCTCACCTGCTGGAGGACTCCGGCCCACCGTGGGAAACACCAGGGCAGAGCTCGTCCCCTCCTGCCATCACCCACCAACACTTGAATGAAGGAGAGGAAATGCTGGAAGGAACCTGGCTCGTTCAGTGACAGAGCAGGTGTTCCTGTTAGCTTGGAAGAACTTCTAAGATTCAGCAGCTGCCAAGCTCTTAAAAGGTATAATTTTACTTCTTATTCTAGGGTTTGAATAGAAATAATAAAAGAAAGAAAGAATACTAGTGAGATTTCATTCCTTTTTATGATTTAAAAAAAAGTGTAGAGAATACAATTCTAAAGACATCCACAAGGGGAAGGGCACAATGAGGCAAACATAAAACAAGGTGTAGAACGCCAGGTACGACGGTGGCGGTGGCGTGCTTGGTGAGCAGCCGTCTGTCTGTCTGGCCCGTGACTAGGTGGTGCAGGCCTGGGCCCGGCTCGCGCCTCTCAGAGCCCCCCTGCCTCTCGAGCCCCCCGTCTGTAAGGTGAGGGAGCTGACTAGAACCACAGGGT
Source organism: Tolypeutes matacus (assembly GCA_026826555.1). Lineage (NCBI taxonomy): Eukaryota > Metazoa > Chordata > Mammalia > Cingulata > Chlamyphoridae > Tolypeutes > Tolypeutes matacus. The sequence goes on along the minus strand of JAKSZT010052198.1, from coordinate 3,330,280 downwards.
GGCTTCTTCGGTTCCTTGCCTGTCACCAATTCTGAGTCTGTGAACTGAGACACCCCCTCCACCTTCCAGACATTTATCAGAGACTCCTTTTCATTTCTTCTTTTCTTTCTAAACACATCTTATATACTTATACTTACACATGAAATTAACCATCTGAAAGAATCTGTGGTAGGTTTATGAGGCAGGATCTTGATAAAATCAGACCAAATGTATTTTGATAAAGGACCTAAGCTTGAGGCACGCAGCTAGGCCAGCTGCGAAGGAAGTGCATTTCTCAAGGGCTGGCTGCCAGCTTCGGGCTCGCGGTGGTGCACTCAGGGTACTTTGATGACCCAGGACAGGGGTAACGTGCCTCCAGGACCTCTTTATATGTAAGTGTCAACCTTTCTTTATGCTTTTTCCCCCCAGGGAAGTAAAAGACTCCCTAACTATACACACGGCACCTTCTTAAGAGGGGAACCCATGCTGGATTCCATTCTAACACATGGAGGCAGGCAGAGCACGTCAAGTAAAGATCTTCAGTCAACGAGGCCCGAGCATCCTCAACATTAGAGCCCAATTCAAGTTCTATCTCCTCCCTGAGAACTCTTCTGTACCCTTGCCTAAATGGACACCTATGCTCTGCAACTCCCTTGCTCTACCTATTTTATCTTTTTTTTTTTTTTTTAAGTACTTTACAGGTCTGTAAGTTCCTTGACATCTATAAGAACTGGGATTGGGCAGCAGTGGGATGGCCAGACGCAGACCTCAGGCAGCAAGCTGGACACCCGGAGAACTGATTTGCTGAATGTGATCACAGAGGTACGTTTGAAGCATGGAGATGATGAGTCTGTGAGGGGAAAAGCCACCCAAGACAAAAATAAATATGCAGCTATAGTGCAAACCACGACACACGTGGCCTTCTCAGCAGAGGAATGGCACCAGCGTGAGAGCCAGGGGGTGCGAGGAGGCAGGGCAATGCCAGCAGTGAGACCTGACAGAGTTCCTTTTAGCTCCTCTGGCTGAGGCAGAATTAGTGCAAAATGATTGGACACACTCAGAGGAGGGCCAGGTAAGCCTGGTTTTGAAGGTGAGCACGATGGTCGGGGAGAGCAGGATGTCCCCATGAGTAAAGGGGGTGTCTTCTCTGTTTCCAGAGCATCTCACACAGTTCTTGACATGGACTAAAAATACCGTTAGCTGTCACAAGAATGACGCCCTCTGCCAGTGTTACCAATGCTTCCAGTGCAGTAAACTTCTTTCAGTTTACTGAAAAGATGCAGCTTCCTAAATTCTTAAATCTGGTGCTAAATTCCAAACAATGGGTAGTATTACAAGTGTAACATTGCCCATAGACAAATTCCCTGCCAATCTTCTCCCCTCCCTGCCAGCCCAAGATGGTTCCCTCATCTGTCTGCTCGTTGTTTCCGCTCACTGTTTGTGTTTGCTGTCTATGTTCGTTGTCTGCTCATTGACTGCTTGCTGTCTGCTCGCTGTGTTCCTCACTGTGTCTTCTTGTCTTCTTTAGGAGGCACCGGAACGAAAACTGTGACCTCCCATGTGGGAGGTGGCGCCCAACCGCTTGAGCCATATCCACTCTTTGCTCATTGCATCTGCTTGTTGTGTTAGCTCATTGCTATTCATTGCATCTGCTTGTTGCACCAGGAACCGAACCTGGGACCTCCCATATGGGAGGTGGGCACCCAACTGCTTAAGCTATATCTGCTCCCTTGCCAATCTTTTTGAATGTACTCCTCAGAGTCCCCATAATGTCTTAGGCAATTGTCACAAGACATCCCTGCTGCATCTGAAGACTGGCATTTTATAGAGAAACCAATTTTCTTTCAGTTCCTTTCAGCGTGGGCTTCTCATTCTTACAGGCTCAACAGTGAAGCATGGGACCAGGATGAACACTGGCCCCCTCAGCTCCCTACTGCTGATTTGGGGTGACTGCACTTCCACAGCATGCCTTCTTGGGTGCCTTGACACCTGGCTACAACATCCTTTACTTACCTTGGCGCCTGCTCTTCAGTCCTTGTGGTTCTTCTGGCACAATGCCTCTCAGTGCTGGCTGCACATTAAAATCACCGGGGAGCTTTTGCCCATGCCTGGGTCCCATTCCAGACCCATCAAATCAACTTTTGGGAGTGAGGCGGGCAGTGTTATTTATTTTCCTTGTTCCTTAGATGATTTCAATGTGAAGCCCAGGTTGAGGGCCTCTGCTCTAACACAAGTATTAAGGACTTCAGCGCTTGAGTCACCCATTTCCTCCTCGTCCATAATCTTTCTATCATCCTGGAATTTTAATGTCCTAGAGTCCAACACTCTGAGTCCTAAGTTCCTCAACCAGCTCAATACTAGCAACACATCCTTCAAATTCACTTTCGCTCTTATGTACACTGTCTGAATTCATCATAACCTGGAGCTGCTTAACATGTGAAGTATTAAATAAGCAGAAGTGTCTTGGCTTAAAACTTGGTAGCTGCCATGACGCATGGCCCCACCGGGACATAGGGGCTCACTGCGGCCTTGCAGAGAGCCCTGCTTTCTAGGTCTGCTAGTTCTCACCGGATTCCACGTCCTTTCCCATCTCGCTGAGGTTCCATGGTATATTACTCCAACAACGCTGACCAATTCCATCACGTCTCTTCCCTCTTGTCCTTCTACCACACCTAACCAACAGCTCCAACCACAGACCAAACCAAACCTGCCCTCTCCACTGCTACATACTAGGATGCTGAGCACTACTGACAAAAAAAATCCAACCACACAGAATCAGGCCACCTACATGTTTATGGGATCCAAACTCAGCAGCTCTCAGAATTACTCAGGGATCTTTTGTATATCCCAGATGTGCTGCTGCTCCTGCTTTCCCTACCGGCATTCAAATGGTCATGATTCTTTGTGAGACCCCGTGTCACTCGTTTGCCCCTCATGTTCATAATGCACCTTGCTTTCCATTTTAGAGAATACAAAGACCTCCTTACTTTCTAGACTTCTACTCTATCAGCTTTCCTGTATCCCCACCCACACCTACCTGACTCAGATGCTGCTCTAAGCCTGGCACTACTGACATTCTGGACAGATAATTCTTTGTTGAGTGGTTCTGTCCTGTGCAACCTACGATATTTAGTAATATCATTGCCCTCTACCCTCTAGATGCCAGTAGCATCCCCACACCTCATAGTTGTGAAAACCAAAAATATCTCCAGACACTGCCAAATATCTCCTGGGAGGCAAAATATCATCCTCATCTGCTCTAAGCCAGAAGGATCTATCAACCTGTCTGTCTGGTAAAAATCTCCAGTTTCCTCCAAGATCCACTGTGTCCTCTGTTTAATCTATCTTTACCCTGGACATGTCCACTGGCCCTCGCTCTTCAGTAGATACTTTTACATGCCTTTCCAACATTTGAAAAATCATTCCTGGACACTGGCTTTCCCTCCAACCACTGCTCGGTCTTTTATCTCTTGAGTGAAGCTTTGAGAATGACATCCACGAGTTCACTTGCTCAGGCCCCAGTCAATCTTTAATCTACTTCTGGGGCCTTGTCACTCCAGAAAAAATGTGCAACACTCCCAGGGACTCTGATGACCAAACTCTAGCTGACCCGACTGCATGGCTGTCCTGACACTCCTGACTTGACCATCAGAACAAACCTTCTCTCCGGCTGCAGGTCTCCTCATTCTCTGGTCCTCTTCCTCCTCCCTCTGACTGTTCTTCTTAACCTTCTCTTCTTCCTTCAACTGCTCCTTAAATACTACTGTTTGGCTGGGTTCTGTCCTTAGCCCTTCTCTCTTGGAACTCCATTCTGGGCTATCTCCTTCAGTACAAGCTTCAGCTCTACTGAGAAAATACAACGATTATACCCACTCTTCCCCATTTTATTCTGAAGCCCTACCTTCCCACAGACCCAATCCTGTATTTCTGGCAGCCCAAGCGAACATTTATACCTGGGAGCATTTCAGATGCTACTAACAAATGGCAATATCTAAAACTGAACTCATCATTTCATACTGCTCACACTCCTTGTCTCAAACCTCAAACCTTCTTATTTATTATTTCTATGGCACCACTATATACTCAGCTATGTAAGTCAGCGCTCTTAGCAAAATCTTGTATTTCAACTTCCCTTATTGTACCCACCCAATCATAAAATCCTGTCCCCTCTATCCCCTCTGATTCAGGCTTTTATATATTATCGTGATGGAATTTTAATGAATTTCCCTGCCCCAGGTCTTAGCTTCCTCTAGTCCAACTAGGCTGCTAGAATGATCTTCTTAACATGTAAATCTACTCATGTCACTTTTCTCCCTGGCTGACCTTCTTCAGGGAATCTCCTTGTTGGGGGACAAAATAAAAGCATTTAGCAGATTAGCAGAGTCCACTAGGCTCTTCTTGGCCAGACCCACGGCCCCCCTGCACCCCACCTTCACCATACCACTCTATAATTTTCTCCAGTTATTCCTGCTGCTGTGCTCAGTGTGAAAGTAAAGACTCAATAAGTACATGCTTAATGGAGGAATGATACGTGGTAGGTTCAACTGTCGAAGCTTTATCATGATATGGTATTTGTAGCACAAGATATCTACATTGGCTCATAGAGTCAAGAGAAAGCTACATAATTCAGTCCAAGGCGAGAGCTAATGTCACATGGTAAAGAAGTTTGAAAAGCAATGTATGTGATGGTACAGTGCTTATTAAACCTCTCCACCAAAGTACCACTAACATCAGAAGCACACTGGCTCACATTCCAGAGGGATCTGATAGCACAGACTAACAAATGGGACATTTCTATGGTCGATAACACCTTTATATTTGGTTGACCTTGAAAATACTTACAGTTGCTACTTGCTAGTAAGCAAGTGGAAGGAATGCTCCAGGAAGACAGGGCATCCTTATTCTGTAGATTCTAGTGACCTCAGGCATAAACGTGCCGGTGGGGCAGATGACATTGCCAGTGTTAGTTACAGCAACAGTAAGAGTGGAAACAGCATCACACTAAAGCCACGAGTCACACTCTGGGTCCTCATCTCATCACTCCGGCTGTGAGTGGGGTGTGCTTTAATATCTCTGAGCCTTCTCAGTTTTCTTATATGGAAAATGGCTGTAATAATATTTGCTTTATGTATTTCATAAGGTTGGTGCCAAGATAAATGAAATAATTATAAACAATGAAGAGTTAGAAGCATGAAAAATAAAGAAATATTTTACCTAAAGAGAGTGAAAATCATCAAAGCACTTATGCAACTCAAATTCTTGAAAATATTTACCTTCTGAGGAGCCAAACAAAGTTTATCTGTTTTGGTTTTTTCCTTGGGGCTTAAAGGAAGGGCCCGCTCCTTTATCTCTGGAGGCAGTTCTTGATATAGTGCTGGAATTGGAAAATGAATTCATGAGATTAAGGTAATGAGCACGACTGGGGGGATATAAAATTAAAGAAACTGATATTCAGTTCCTCAGTATAACAATAAGCTACCTAGAAGTTAATTGATCTGCAGTCTTAAACACTAGTTATCAAAAAATATAACTTATGATTGGAAAGTTTTATCAGCAGTGTCTTCTATTAGGGTTTCAGAAGTGTAGCTGGTATTTTCACTTATTATGTGGTCATGGAGATGCTTACTTCATTTTATTTCCATATGCACGTACCAGGTACCTGCTATAGTTCAAGGTTATCTGCCACGTGCTGCTGGGGGCGAGAGGAAGGTGACCAAAAGACTGGCTCTCAAGGAGCTTAAAATCTAGTCAGGGACAGACATGTTCACCAATAACTGAAATATAAAACAAGATGTGACATAATTTTAAAAAGAGTTAATATTAATAGCAAAGACAAATTCTGATGCAGCTATGACAAAGGTTTATAATGGAAGAAGTGGCATATGTGTCTGATACTGAAGAGTGGGTGGGGTTTTGCCAGGCAGAGGCGAGGAGACAGGCGAATCTGGGAAGTCCGTAAGAAATGAATAAGCAGGGGCTAGGGCCATGCAGGAGGTGAGAAGTCCAGTGGGTTGTAGCTGAAGAGATACATGGGGATTTTAAGGGGCTAAAAAAAGAAAATCTATTTTAGCTAAATGACTCGGGCAACTCTAACTTGACAGAAATTGCTAAAAATTTATCACTGATTAAAATTCTAAAACTAGTAATTATGAAATATTTTTTTGGCTTTGTGTATGGGTTGATTTTATTACCGGGTTTCTTGATCTCTTATTGGAAAGGGTGTCAGATGCAATTATTTTTCCTTCCAGTGGCTTAAGACACAAAAGGAACAAGTCCTTATGATAATGGAGTTCCAGCTCCTTCTGTTGTATTGTTCTATTAGAGGACCTGACTCCCAGTGAAACAGTTGGTAGGGATTCTGGTTATATATATTTTTCCTCTTAGACCATTTGCTTTGTATATTTGACTTCACATAAAGATAAAGGACAATTTCTCTGACTATTTTCAGAATGGAATATGCTGCTGACAGTCATTTTTCTGTAATGTTAAAACTGGGCAGGTGAGTTTTTGTTACATGCAGGCTTTCTATTTGTCTGTCCATTACAAAACTTTTTCAATAAGCAGGGACTGATGCCAAAAGAAAACATCAATGCTTCTGCAGTACAATAAGGAACTACGGCAGTCGAGGATGATCTCTAGTTGAGACACAGAATTAATTTCTGCATGCCGCCACCAACCATTATGACGGGGTGTACTTGAGAAGTCTGACTTTGGCCAATATGATAGAAAAACAAATTTTACTGGATTTTAACTCATGGTAGATCAATTACCTGGAGCCTCTCAAGATTTGCAAGACCACAAAGTTATTCTTTCAAATAACTAGATTGTAAAGTTAAAACATCCCATATCATCCTGCCAGGAAATACACAATCTTTTTATACCGTCAAGTGAAAAAAATCTTAAAAAGTTTCCACTTGTATCTGAAAGGAACAATGTGTTATAATACCTAGTTTAAAAGGCAGAGACCCTCCAGAGTGGCTATGAGTGTGCAAGCAGCTCTTGATTTGAAAACAGAAGATACCGGCGCTGAGCCCCAGCTGTCCACCCTCGGGATGAGCCATCACTGGGCACAGGTGGGAAGGACTTGGGCATTTTTGACAACCTGGAGAGTCAGAAGTTAGAAGTGCGGTGCTTGTGGGAGGTGACTTAGATGTTGTTTCATGCCTACCTGGCAATTAACCTGGATCCTAAAGTTTCTTCTTCCCACATCACCTTAGGTTTCTCCATTGTTCATTTTTGTTAAAACATAAAAGATGTCTCTGATAGAGTTAAAGAGCAACCAGTCATTTACTACTTGGGAGAAAAAATGTATTGAAACAGTGGCACAGAGGCAATTAAGAATTTTAGTATGGGAGAAAGAAGTGGGCAGTTTTTGAGATATGTGGTCCTTTTGGGGGGAGAAATTTTCCAAACAAAGCAGACAAGCTAAGGAAGGGCTATGCTGAGTGACACTCAGGGAGCCTGAAAGCTGGGGAGAGGGCTCTGGGAAGCACCAGGATCCACACTGGTAATGGAAGGATGCCAAAGACAGATCATTTTACCTAGTCCTGGTTCAGCACCCAGTATTCATAGAAGCAGTTCTCCTTCCTTTCCTTTGTCTCTTCTATTCTCAAAATTCAGAACTTAGGTTAGGAATCAACAGTACTTTTATTTAGCAATATTATGGGCTAAATGGGGTTTCATGGACCAGTCTGAAAACCAACTATTACTAATATTACTTCTTTGTCAACACAAAAAACTTAACAGTAAGTACTCAAAACAGTGTTCTCAATTTCTAGAACATTTTACATCGGAACCATAGGATTTAGTCTTTCTAAAAGAAAGATTAGAAATGATCTCGTTTTATAGAAGAAAGCTGTCTTGATTGTCAAGCTGGATTAAAATTCAGCTTTCCTGACCCCAGAGTGTTATGCTTTTCCTACCACATCCTTAAGTGCATTGGTGAAAGGATACATTCTTCTGAAGAAGCACAACTTATCGCTCCCCTTCAATGACAGACTTTAAATTGTATTCTTTATTTTCAGGCTGTTAGTTCTGCTTTCCCCTCTCAAGGCCTAGTCATGAACCTCTCTCTTTCAGAAACTCATACTTAGAATTTTTTTTCTAGCTCATTTTTTCCCCATTTTTATATGGGAAGGAAGCAACACACAACCCTTGCTTTAGTGGGTCACCAGCTAGAGCTGAAGTATATAAGGTGAAACAGTGGGAGTCGGGGAGCTTGAGGTCCTTTAGGTGCCTTCTGGTGGGTGTGCGGGGGGTGGGTGGGTAGGGGGTCGTCACTGTGGGATAAAAGCTGATGAAATGGCCTTGTGAAGCAGGGGGCCGAGAAAGGCCGAAGAAGAAAGGTCCCCTGGGCCGAGGAGCCAAGAAGCAAATATTCCAATCTCAGACTGTAACAGCTTTCCAGTGACCTAGTGCTGCCCCCACCCCTTTTTACTTTTTTATATTATGAGAATGAAAAGCAATAACACCCATTACTGGTGAATATATGCAAAGGTTATAGAGACAGAAAATTTAAGGGTAGAAAATGATAACGTCTTGGACCGTATTAGTAAATCAGGAAGGGAGCACAAAACTTACTTTCACTAGCCACATGATTAGCTGGAAAGTAACCTTCCTGCCCCTTTCCTCTGCTGCCATACCACCAGTCTTCATTATCTTTGAAAAACACTCGGATAATGTCTCCGCGATGGATGGTTAGTTCATCTGATCGATTCGCTGTGTAGTCATAAAGAGCCACCACCTAAGAGAGAGATAACACCACCACAGCTTTATCACAACTGTACCACAGAGAAAAGCCCCAACATCCACTTCCTCTTGCAGAAGAGCAGCTGAAACCAAAGCAGGACTTTGGTAAGTCTGAGGCTGTCTCAAGGTTTGCTAATGGGATCAGGGGTGGTGGGAACACAGCAGGAGCAGCAAGATAAAAAGACTGTGGGATTGAGAAATGGTTAAGAGCATTCACTACACTAAGATTAGCTTCAAAATAGCAGATGGTAAGTTTTTAAAGTAAATTTCTTGTGAAGCAAACAAAAAAAAAGATCACACACCATTCACCCCACTCTTAGAATTATTTTATGCTACCTTTAGGCCCCATTCTCTAGCCTAAGCAGACGCAGCTGGAAAAAAAAAACTTCTTCCGGATGTCCAAAGTTTTGCAGAAAGGAGCAGATTGCAAACCTCCCCTGTGAACGCTGGCTTATTACTAATGCCTCTTTCTAAGATAAATTTCTCTGTGGCACGTTTTTTTTAATATTTTACATCAGCAACCTCTAATAAACATTTGGTTGCCTTTACAACTATTCATAAGCTTATTTTCACTAGATACATATTTAAGAAGAGAAGCCTTTCCATGAAAATCCACATTTCTGTGCTGCTACAGTGATCAACCTGATGTTTTTTTTCTTGGAAAAAACAAAATCAAAATGATACAGCAGTGGCTCCAAAGACATTTTAAAATTCCTACAGCACCGTTACCAAGATGACCTTGAAAGAAGTGTGGGAACCAGTCCATTTGCGATCCACTGCACTGTATAAGCAGGACAGACTAAGAAGTCCACTGAAGAACAAACGTCTTATAAACGCCTTTATCTACTTCAATGGGGCTTGAAAAGGCCTACGTTACACAAGCACATTTGTAATAGGAAATCAGCCTATGATCCTCTGCGTTCAGGTTGTCTGAGTAGTGGTTCATTCACTTAAGCATTTAATAAATCCTAACGCGCCTGGTACTGTGCTCAAGGGCGAATGCACACTATACAAACAGGACACTGCCTAGAAGGGGTATCTAACATAGGCTTCGCAGCAGAACTGAATGGTAATCAGGAATCAGGCAGGTGAAGAGAGGGCAAATGTGCCTCTGCCAGGCTGCACAACCTGTGTGAGAGTTCGGGCGGGGGGGGGGGGGGCCAAACAGATCACCATTGTGGGAGCCGAGATAGACGGGTGGGGAAGTGGAGGCTGAAGGGGTCAGAAGGGGCCTGATCATGCTTGTTGGATGAGTTCAGACTTAAAAACATGAGCAACGGGGAGATATGGGAAGGTCTGAAGCAGAGGATTCTGCTCCAGCTCATATATTTCTCTTTGGCACCGTTCAATTCATCTAACTGACCACGTGGAATTAATCCAGCTGGAGTTGGAAACCTTTTCCTGAATGTTCCATGAGGATCTGTTGAGAGAATCCTTGCAGAGACACAGGGGTCCAAAAGACCCAGAAGACCCCACACTTTGATTTCCTCTTACAGTGCCCACTAATTGTCCTCTTGCTCCTCACAGCCCTGTGAGCATGTCCCACACTCTGTCCCACAAGCTCCTGGTGTCAGACAAGCCACTCGCTACCAGGCTGTCTTGGTTCTGCAAGTGGGCGATGCCTCACTTATACCCACTGAAGGTCCTTGCAGGTTCACAGGACTCATGCCCACCCTGTTGTAGCGCCATCTCCAGACACAGAACAGGCTCTTGTCATCACACTCCACACCAGCATCCTTGGGTGCGTAATGCCGGCTGAGGAGGCTACATCCCCAAAAGCAATAGCGTAGTCTCTGGAGTAGGTCACCATCGTACCATTATTGATGTTTAAGTTCAGAATTCCGACACCATGAGGCCTCAGCATGTTTGACATGCCGACAGGCCACAATGACAGTGGAACTCAACCATTCAGTTATGGCCGTTCTCTCGTCACAAAGAGATCTGGGACAAAACCCATGCGGCTCATGAGAGTCTGTTTTATTCCCACTGTGAGCTCGTCTCTTCATCTGAAGTCACTTAACTGTCTTTTGTCACTGTAGTGGACATAATGAACATTACTTATTTTAATTTGATAGTGGGTTCTGTATTAACAATGTCTTCCCCATCTCCAATAAGATTTCAGTGTTTTAGCTCTGTAAAGAAGTAGAAAGCCATGGTATAATTGAGGTTAATTTAGAATAAATACAATTTCTATTTTCTCCTTGTTCTGTCAGGCTTCACCATAGAAAATCTGCCCTGTGTCTTCTCTAACACACCCTTCCTTGTGCACAGTGATTTGGTACCAGGCACGATAGAGTATCCTCAGCAATGTGATCCCAATCATGAACTCACAAAACAGTCATGAAATATTTCTGCAACAGAACTTTTAAAGACATGAGTTTATGTCCCATGATGGTAACAGCAGATCTGAGAAACAAAATCTACTTGGTCAAAATTTTTTTTCTTTTTTTTCCTGAGTCTTTATTACTCAAAGCCCTTTGCTCACACTCATACCTTAATATTTGGACTGTGCAAGCAGTTGGTATTTCCAACCGTGTAAAGCCATGAATTTTTGGACCTTTCTTTCCCTTTTATTTCTGCTTACAAATAGGTCAATTTTTTTTCCCGTTGCTTATTTCTCTCTCCCTCTCTCTCCCTCTTCTCCTTCCTTGCTCTCTCTCTGCGCTTAGTCAAATTTTGACCACTGATCACATATTTGAAACAGAGTTCCTTCTCTATCAAAGCTTGCTGAGTATATCTGTTGCTCGCACACAATCATGGTGCAAGTGCCATGGCAAGCTTTTTGATTTGACACACATATTTCAGTCTTCACAGCAGTGTTTGCTTGGTTTAAGCAGAGTCTGACAAGCGGTTATAAAATGTTTATGTGAATTCCTCTCTGATTAACCTCTGAGGAACTCATCACTATTATAGCTGCTCTGGAAGTCCCAATGGTCCTTGACACCACTGAGCTGAGGAACCATCATCCAGTAGTGTTCATCAGCACAGCTGTTCTTTCCAGCTCCATCTTCAGGTGCATCCAAAAGTCAATATTCATAATGGCTCCAAGTTATATGACAAGCTAAGGTATGTTGAATCACCTCACAGCCTTGGGTGCTTTCTCCCGCAGCACTGCCTCAGCTGGGTCCTTAATCGTAGAGAAACTGCCTTGTGCCAGCTGTGGCCAATGTGGTATGTGGCTCCCACCATCTTTGCTTTCTCTGCTTTCTTCTTGCTTAACTCAAAAAAACCCAACAAAACAAAACAGCTTGTGGGGAATGCTCAGGTACAGTTAAAAAGACTAATTGGCCTTTTTGGAGAGAACTTTGGCAATATTTACCAAAGTTTATCATTCACATGCTCTCAGATCTTTTCAGCTTGACTCAGTAGTATTTGAAGGCTTCTTTGCTTTCCTGCCTGACAAAATATCCCAGGTGCATCTTGTACATTTCCTGCGCAGTCTTGGAATCTGGCCATTTTCTCAAGGAGCCCTGGATAATTTTTAGCAGGAAAATGGTATCTAGAGACCTCATTCTGGTCACTTGGGGTATATATTGTCATTAGTTGCCACTGCTTCTAAGCTTTTGATAAAGGCTTTTTTCCTTTTTAAAAGTAATCCCCTTTATTTTAATAATATACTTTTTTTTTTTTTCTGTTTTGATATTTTTCTCATTTATTATTTGATTAGGAATAATATTAAATGGAACAAATTTCTTTATACACGTAATATTTTTCTATTGTTGATTTATAATGTATTTATACTATTAGAATAGGTGACAAAATGATTATGTTATAGTATTATTCAAAATTCTCAAGTGTATGTGTCTTCTAAAAATTTGTACTTCATTTAAACTGGAAGACATTTTGTCTATATAATAATATACTTTGAAATTTGCAAATAGGTTTTGTTGTGTAACCACCATCACAATCACATATATGGGATGTTTGTATCACTGCAAAAATTTCCTTTGTGCCCTTTTGTTGTCAATCCCCTCTCCTGAACTCTGCACCCTGGAAAACATGCTTTCTCACATTATAGTGCAACTTTCCCTAGAATTCCATATAAATGAAATAAGACAGTGTGTAATATTATGCGTCTGGCTTTCTTTCTCTTAGCATAATGCTTTTGAGATTCAACTGTGATATTTTTGGATCAGTAATTTGTTCCCTTTTTGTTACTGAGAAGTATTTCATTGTATGGGTATATTATAATTCATTTATCCATACAACAGCTGATGGATATTTGGGTTCTTTCCAATTCTGTGTATCTATGTATGCTTTCATTTCTTCTGGGTAAATATTTAGGAGTAGAATTGCTGGGATGTATGGTAAATCTTTTTACTTTAAAAGAAACTGTCAAACTATTTTCCAAAGTGGCTATAGAACTTTGCATTCCCACCAGTGAGTATGAGAATTTCAGCTGCTCTAAGCTTTGCCAGTATTTGATACTGTCAGTCATTTTAATTTTTAGGCATTTATGTGGATGTGTGGTGGTAGCTCATTAAAATTTTAATCTACATTTCCCTAATGACTAATGATATTGAATATCTTTTTATATGCTTATTAGCCAGTCATATACCTTCTGTGGTGAAGTATCTGCTGAAATCTTCTGCCTCTCCTTTAATTGGACTGTTTTCCTGTTACAGAGTTATAAAGCTATATATTAAGAACAGAGGTCCATTATCTGATATATGTTTTGTAAATATTTTCTTATAGTCTTTGGCTTGCCTTTCATTTTTTTTTTTTTTTACAGTGTTTTAGAAGAGTAAACTTTAAAAATTTTGATGAAGTCCAATTTATTACATTTACTTTTATGCTCCTTGCTTTTTGAGAACTGTCTCTGTCTAACTCAAGGCTACAAAACTTTTCTCCTACATTTTCTTCTGAAGATTCACAGTTTATCTCTTACATTTAGATGTAAGTTCTAGTATGAGTTAGTTTTTGTATATGGTTTGAGGTAGGAGTCCAGGTTCATTTTCTGCACATGGGTGCCCAATTATTCCAGTCTCATATATTGAAAAGATCAGCCTTGAATTACCTTGATACCTTTGTCAAAAATCAATTGCCCATATAAGTGTGGGTCTATTTCTGGACTCTTTGTTCTGTTCCATTGATACATAAGCCTATTTTTATATCAATAGTAAGTCTTGAAACCAGGTAGTGTAATTCCTTCATAGTTGTTCTTTTTTTTTTTAAAGATTTATTTACTTTATCCATTTTAAACCCCCCCTTCCCCCATTTGCTGTTTTGTGCCCATTCGCTGGGCAATTCTCTGTGTCTGTTTCCTGCCATCTCTTCTCATCCTCCTCCTCCAGTCTTCACCAGGATTCAATCCTGGAGACCACCAATGTAGGAGAAAAGTGTTCCAATTCATCTAACAATATTTATTAACACATATTATTTACCCGACAATTTTAGTGGATGACTCTGGAGCTAACTGCTGTGGCTCTACAGTCTCCGGGCAGTGCTGACACTTTAATTCCGATGGCATGCACGCGGTGCCTGCTGGACTGATCTACTACACGCTACCTGGGGTGCTGCTGAAGGCTGACAAATGATTCGCATTCCAGGTGCTGATGCCAAAGATACTTAGGTAAAAGTGAAACTTCCTACTTGCTGCTCAAATTCTCCCTTCCTCAACCCTTTTCTCCTTTATTCGCCTAACTGCTACTACCACAGAAGAGGAAAGCTAATTACAATGCTCTGAGTTCCCGTGAACATCCAGGTACCCGCCAGTTGCTTACATATGTTACCTTGCTGCGTCCTTCTGACAACCCTGTGAGGGAATTTATTATTTCCATTTCATAAAAAAGGAAACTGATGACCAGAGAGATTTAATATCTTGTCTAAAGTTGAGTAAACTCGTAAGTAGTAGATAGTACTTAAGCTCGTTTTACATTTTTTTCTTAATTTTTCAAAACTAAAAATATTTATAGACCATCTTTGTCTAGAACAAAACATGGGGAAGAAACAGCAGAGGGGAAAAGAGCAGCATCAGGAGATTCTAATCATTCGTGAAAGAGAGTCACCATTTCAGAGAGGTGTCCTCCGGCAGCTGGCTGTGCTGAGAAGCTGGGCCACCCTGGGTGATGCGGGCCCACTGCGCGCCTGTGTGACAACGGTCGCCCGGTCCCAGGGAACCAGGACTACTTTGTTCCTGGTGCTCTGCCTCCTGGCAATAGCACAAGAGAAAGGTGTTCTGCCACCTGCGCCACCTCGGTTCCTGGTTTTTGGAGCATCTCGTCTTGACTCTCCCTTGTGTCTCTATCCTGTTATATCATCATATTGCTGCATGGCTCCCAGGGCCTGGCGGCTCACCGGCACATACAGCCTGGCAGCCCATGTGCCTTATATATATATATATTTTAAATTTTACCGGGAGGTCCTGGGGATCAAACCCAGGTCCCTCCATATGGCAGACGGACGCCCAACCATTTGAGCCACATCGCTCCCCATAGTTGTTCTTTGACAAAATTATTTTAGCTGTTCTGGGTTCTTTGCTTGCATTCCAATATACATTTTCCAATCAGCTTGTCAATTTTTATAAAACAGCCTGTTATGATTTTAAGTGGGATTGTACTGAATTTACCAAAAATGATGGAAGAAACGACATCTTAAAAATACTGTGTCCTTTAATCCTTAAATATGTTCTCTCTCCATTCATTTGGGTCTCAATTTTCTCTCAGTAATGTTTTATAGTTTGCATTATACAACTGTTATGCATATATTGTTAATGTATACCTAAGTTTTTTTTTGATGCTTTATACATGACAGTGCTTTTGTAGGTCTATAGGTCCCTCTTTCACCCCTGGAACTTTAAAGATACTGTTCCTTTGTCTTTTGGTTTGCATAGTTTCTAACAAAAACCCTGCTTTTTCTCTCTCTGGCTGCTTGAAAATTTTTCTCTTATCACTTGATTATTTAATTATGATTTGTCACCTTATGGGATTCATTAAGCTACTTAGATCCATGGGTTTATGTTTTTCATCAAATTTGTAACATTTTTGGCCATTATTTCTTCAAAATTTTTTCTGTCCTATTCTCGAGTCTCCAATTATGCATATGTTAGATTATTGATATGGCACCAAATCCTTGAGCATATATATTAGATTTATAATAGCCATTTATATGCTTATCTGCTAATTATCATTTTCTCTGTCATTTCTGCATCTGTTTTTACTGACTCATTTTTCTCTTGATTATGGGGCATATTTTCTTGTCTGCAAATTTTTTTGTAGGTTGGATGGTGGCCCAAGAAATGTCCATGCCTGGAAACTATGAAGGTGACTTTATTTGGAAAAAGGGTCTTTGCAGATGTAATTAAGTAAAGAATCTTGAGAGAGATCATCTTTAATTACCTGGGTGGGCCCTAAATCCAATAACAAGTGTCCTTTTAAGAGGAAGGCAGAGGGAGATTTGAGACACAAAGACGGCCATGTGAAGACAGAGGCACATGTGTAACTGGAGTTACACAGCTATAGCCAAGGAATGCCTGGAGCCTCCAGGGCCTGGGGCAGGCAGAGAGATTCTCACCCAGAGCTTTTGGAGGGAGTGTGGTCCTGCTGACACCTTGAGAATAAATTTCTGTTGTTTTAAGACACCAAGTTTGTGGTAATTTGTTACAGCAGCCCCAGGAAACTAAGGAAGCAGACACTGTAAATTTTACTTTGTTGAGTGCTTGAGTTTCTTGTATTTCTTTAAAGAGTGTTGGGCCTTGATCTGGCAGGTAGTTACTTGTTACTTGTGATTAGTTTGACCGTTTTCAGGTTTGCTTTTATGCTTTATTAGAACAGATGCAAAGGAGGCTCTAATCTAGGGTTAATTTAACCTTGCTACCAAGGTGGGACTCTCCTGATGCCCCACCTATTGGCAGGTTTTTCCACACTGGCTTTCAGGCATGTGAACTATTCCCATCCTACTGTTTGGCCTACTACTTTCTGATGGTTCTTTTCCCAGTGTGATGGGGTTTTCCCTGTGTATGGGCAGATCATTATGCACCCAAAGACTTAGGGGCACTCCCTCCAGACTCCTGGCAGTAAGCGGGGCAACTGCAGAGGCTCACTCATTTGTGATCCCTCCTCTTTAATGCAGATCACAGTCTGCTTTAAAAAATAGATTTTTTTTTTCAAATATTTTCTTCAGTTTTCTAGTTGTTTAAGGCAAGAGGGGAATTCTAATATCCTCAATGTTTTCTTAAGCAGATTGCATCAAACAATTTCCTCTTGAAGAGTTCTTATCTTGGATGGCTGACAGACTCTAGGGTGGCCCTAGTCTCTGCTTCTTGGTGTTCACGGTCTGGCACAATCCCTGCTCCTGCGTGTGGGTGGGGCCTATGACTTCCTTCTAACTAAAAGAATATGGCAAAGATGATGGGGTGTCATGCCCACGGTTACGTTATATCATGGGATTGCCCTAAAAATGTTCCTTTCCAACTTGATGAGGTAAGCAACCATGCTGGGGAAAAGCTCATGTGCAAAGCACAGCAGGCAGCCTTGTAGGAACTGTGGGTGGTCTCCAGCCAAAAGCCAGCAAGAAGCCATGAACTTCAGCCCTATAATCTCAAGGAAATTAATTCTGCCAACAACTGGAGTGAGTTGGGAAGCAGATTTTAACCCAGTCAATTCTCCATATAAGAATACAGTCTGGTGAGCCTCTTGACTGGATCACTGTAAGACCCGAAGGAGAGGACTCAGCTAGCTAAACTGTGCCTGGAGTCCTGAGCCACAGAATGTTTACGAATAAGCGTGTATTGTTTTGAGCTACTAGGTTTAAGGTGATTGGTTATGCAGTAAGAGGTAACGAATATGCTTGGTTATAGGTATAATTACATTAATGGTAATGTTATAACCTCTCATTTCATTGTTTTCGTAAGCCTGTGAGGTATGTGTTACCATTTCATTTTGGAGCTGAGAAAGCTAAGGCTTACAGATGCTCAGAGCCATGACTAATAATAATGAAATGTTAATGACAATAAAAGCTTATTTTATCTTCCCAGCAATTTTGTAAAACAAGCATTAGTTATTTCCATTTCTGTGACAACAAAAAAAGGCTTGCTGAGGTTAAATGGCTTGTCTGAAGTCATGTGACTATTAAGAGGTGAAGCTGGGATTGGAAGCCTAGTCTGGTCAGTTCTGCAGCCTCTGCTCCTTGCATGAGCCTATGCTGCTTGTATTATCCTAAACCATTGTGTTCCTACACTGCTGGACTGTGCTGTAATACAATGATGCCCTCTGGAGTTGCCGAAATGTCTAATGTTACTTGTCTTTATAAAAGTGGTCTCTGTATGCTGTGCTTTTTGAGTGGTATCGCTTTTGATAGTTTTTTTTTTTTTCCAACTTACTTCCTTGGTACTGTCTTTTTTTTGCACTTGTTAGAGTATTTTGTGTTTCTCTCTCCTCTCTTCTAATTTGCTACTTAAAGTCTGCAAAAAATAGAATAATATGGTTTGGTACAATTATATGTAAAATGAGGGTAAATAGCCCTGAGCTATGGCTCAGGGACCAGAAATGAATAAGTCCACAAACTTTTACATACAAATCTCTGAAATTTGATTTTTTGAGGACTTTTTTTACCTACTTCCTGGTTTTTTGATTGGTTCTATATAAGCATCCTGAAACAGATGGATTGTCAAAAGTCTATGTCTATATAAAATCAGACATGTCAGAGCTTTATAACCATTTTCTTTTATATCGTCTAAAAGTCATACTTAATGCTATGGGGAGAAAAAGCAAAAAAAAAAAAAAAAAAAGGGAAGTATGCCTCATAAAGTACAATCTAGTTAAAATCAGAGGTTTCGGTGTCAAACAGACCAAGGGTCGAATGCTGTCTTACAACTACATCCATGACTTAAGATGAATTATTTTACCTTTGCTGCTCTACTTTCCTTCTTTACTTAATAAGATTGCTGAAGAATTAAATAACCCATATGTTTAGCACAGTACCTGGCTCACAGAGCTATGAAATCTTATTATTTCAGCATTATTGAACTATTAACTTGAGAAATTAACTTAGTCTGTGTTATATGGAAACTCACACTTAAGGAAGTTTGCCCAACTGGTGAGACTGACTGACCAACCAACCATGAGAGCAGTTAACAGCTGCAGCAGTGGTGAACATATATTCAGGGCTTGCTTCACGCTTGCCATTGCCCTAAGTGCTGCATACAGACTGATTCCTTTAACTACCAAGTTGGTATTTTCACTATCCCCATTTTACAGATGGGAAAATCAAGGCACAGAGAGGCTAAACCATTTGCCCAAGGCCATAGAGCTAGTTAGTAGCAAAGCTCAGTTCCAATGCTTCCCAATGTCTTACCCTCCAATATATGGATTATCTGATGGCAAAGTTTGATATATGGGGTGACCATAGAAACTTAGGCAGTAAGCATTGCTTTCTTACCACAACCAGTTCTTTCATTGCAGTGAAAATAAACTAGTCCTTCCCTATGTAATTAGCAGGGCTTCAGAATTAATTTTCAACCCCTTATCTACAGTCCTTAAGTTCTTCTCCCCAGCTACTTTCACTACTGTGCCAGGTTCTTTGACTTGGCTTTTCCCATAACACTTAAGAGACATTTAACCCCGTTTTTTTTTTTTTTTCCCTGAAAAAGTCAACTCCTATTTAAAAATAGCTGAGGAGACAAGGTTTAATAAACAATCTCATCTTATAGTAAACTTGCCTAGAACACACCAATCTCATTAGAAAAAATAAACATGATTACCACCAATAGGTACGTAAAGCAAAAGTAATTGCAGAAGACATATTAATCCATGTGAAATATTTGAAAAAGAAGTCCCATTAGGGAGAAACAATATTTCTACATGAGAAGACAATATTTAACGCTATAGGATGACCACTATTTAGGTATCATTTAGTCTGGCACAGTGGACCCAATCCATAAAGATGGCTGATTAATATCCGTGTTCATCAGAACATTTGACATTATACAGAAATCATGACCTTACACTAGACATTGACAACATATTTTCCAAATTAGGATATCCAGTGCTTTAATTTGTCATGAAAATCTGCCTAATTTTCATAAACAGCAGAATGATTTAGGTATTTGTCCTTAAATTCCTACCAACAAAGGGTAAAGAGTTGTTTCTGATTTTCTTTCTTTTTGGGGAAGGAGAGGAGAAGACCTAATTTGAAACTAAGATTTAAACTATAATGATGATTTATAATCTCCTTAAAGAGAACACTGAGGTCCTTAAAACAATATGGGGAAGGGGGGACCTGTGTGGCAAATTATTTTTCCACAGAGAAGTTGCCTCTTAAACCCTGCTGCACCGTTTTGAAGAAAAGGCAAAGCATGACATGGGCCCAAGGTTTTGGTGAGGGTTGCTTTTCAGAGGACTCCAGCCCTATCCACCTGTTAAAGCATTTACTATCTCATCTGCATGTCACAGATCTGAATGCAGGCTCTGTTAAGTGCTGGAACTTCTGTATAGTTCATTGCTATTTTCTTAAAACCCAGCCCAGTGCCTGGCTCATACTGGGCACTTCATATATTTGTTGAGTGAATGGTGCCCAAAGCACACACCCTTTCTTTAGTCAAGTAATACATCACATCTACATTGCTGGGTCTTGAACTGAGGCTAAAGGCCATGGCATGCCTCCTTTGCTCTATGTAATTTTGTGTTCCATTCTTCTATCTAGTAAGCTACATATTTGGTCCACATTAGCTCTGCTGCCCCACCCTCCTCATTCCCTGCCACAAAAGAAATGCCTTCATATCTTAAACTTGAAGGTTATGCCATTAGCTTTATTGCTGATTAAACAAACAACAATGGTTATATCTATATTTCTGACTATTTACCAAAGCCCACTGCAAATTATGCTATTCAGTATCTCTTGATTAGGACTTACGTCATGAGCTGAATTACTAAACTGAATCCCAGGAAACGTTCTGTCTCCTGAAAACCTGTACACTTCTTTATATCATCTGAGATAGCTCATGCTCCTTTTTCAGTTATTTTTTTCTGGAATCTAAAAATCAAACCAGCTACTTAATAACATTAAATGCCATATGGATAAAACACAAGAAGGATGATAACCCACTGCCTAGAGTCTCATCAATCTCGCTGTGGCTACCTACACTGAAGGACATTCTTTTCCTAAAGGCAAAAATTTACATCAGCCTAGAGGGCAAGGACTCAGGGTTTAGTGTTACTGAGACCTGGATTCAAATCCTGTCTCTAATACTTAGGAATTATGTGACTTTGGAGAAGTTATTTGACTTTTGAGAACTTTGGTTTCTCCCTCTGTAAAATGGGAAAAACACCTCAATCATTCATCCATTTTTCTTTTCCTCCAACAAACCCTACCAGCACTTGTCATGTACCAGGTCCTGTGCTAAGGTCCTGGGTTTAATAGTTGGTACCTCATAACCCTGTCCTTACCCTTGAGTCACCAATACAAGAGATGGTTTTTGTCCTTCTGGAACTCACTGTTTAGTCTATGGGTACTAATGGGAATTACATTAGGTCATGCCCACTGCACAGTACTAGCCATGCAGGTCCTCAGTGAGTATTATCTATAATCTGGAAGGGGCAGAAGTCTCTACTTTTAAAAGCTGCCATGTACGATAAGACTCTCCCCAACTGCTAAGGTATTTTCACCTCTTAGATGTTACTATAATTTCTAGGATGCATTTGGAAGTCCAAATGGATATTCTTCTAATGATAAAGAAAGAATAACTAGGGAGATAAAACTTAAGAGGCATTATTATATTTGTTATATAAATCAGACTAAATCTGAAGGACCTCTAAAGAATATTTGTTTGATCAAAGCAAAACAGAATTTAAGAGTTCATAGGAAGAAAGCATTAATACAACAGCAAGAGTTTAAAACATTTAAGACTCATTGATAGTAACAGAAGCCACGTTAATTGAGCCTGTGTGCATCCATCTAAATAATTACTCTTCCTCTTTAGTTGGGTTTTCTACCAATCCTAAAATAAGAGTTTTATTCTCTTTGAGGCCAAAGTGATTTTCCCATCCAACTAGAGCTTTCTATTTAAAACATTACTGAGTCCTTATTTAACAGGAAACGTGTGTATATATAACAGCATTTTTTTTTTTACAAAGCTGAATTTTCAATATGGAAACAATATATTTTTATGTTTATTTCAAGGCATAGGCTCAATCTAAAGGTAACTATGTGACAAGTGAGTTATTCTAAGTAATTTTGAAGAGAATGAGCCAAGTAAGAGGTAATAATAAAAACAGATGGATTTTTTGTGTGTATGTTTTACAGGGAAGGATCAACTAATCTAAAGCATATTGTTTGTAAGTCAGAAAATATTCTTGATTGGGGAATGAAAGATGGACTAAAGTAGACGTCTTATTTTTCTATTATAGATTTACTATTATTCTAGCAATGAAAGAACTTTTATTATTGATGTAAAGGCAGTGGTCACCAGAGGTTCTGAGGGGAGGGAGAGAGAAGAATAGGTGTAATATGGGGGTATTTTTCAGGACATTGGTATTGTCCCACATGACACTGCAATGACAGATACGTGCCATTGTATATTTTGTCATAATCTACAAAATTGTGCAGGATAGAGTGTAAACTATAATGTAAACTATAGTTCAAAGTTAGTAGCAATGCTTCAATATGTGTTCATCAATTGTAACAAATGTACCACACTGATGAAGGATGCTGTTAATGTGGGAAAGTGTGGGAAGGGATGGGGTGGAGCATATGGGTATCCCCCATATTTTTTATGTAATATTTATGTAATCTAAAGCTTCTTTAAAAATTAAAATTAAAAAAGTAAAATATTCTATTTATTTATTTATTTATTTATTTAAAAATTTTTTTTTTTTTTTTTTAGGATTTCATTTATTTATTTATTTATTTACCCCCCCCCTTGCTGCTTGTGCTCTCTGGATCAGCTAACCACGCCGTGCGGGCGGGCTTGCCTTCACCAGGAGGCCCTAGGAACCGAACCCGGGGCCTCCCATATGGTAAACGGGAGCCCTACTGATTGAGCCACAGCCGCTTCCCTAAAATATTCTTTTTAAAAGAGAGAAATTCACCATGAGAATGTGATAAATATGGTTATTAGAATTATTACCAATTAATATAAAGTAGAATAAAAAGTAACATTTTAGTAATATTTAAAAAGTGAAATTAGTTTTAAGAAAGTCTCATTTTTCAATAATGTCATTCAAGGACTATCTAATCATTAGTATTAAAATATAAACAAAAAAGCAGATTAAAAAATGTTAGTAGAAAATCAAATTTAACAGTTAACTCCTGAAGTGTAGAGAAGCACATTATTAAATATTCAAATGGCTCCTTTACTAATAGTGACATTGGGAATTTAATTTTATTTCATAAAAGGAATAAAGAAACACAAAGCCCTATTTCTAGCATCATGTGGCAGAAATATATATATATATATATAACCTCTTATGATTATTTCCATGAATACCACATAAGACATGCCTAAAGATATTTATGAAAAAGAAACCAAAGTCCTGTTATTTTTAGCAGATCTTATCTAGATAATAATAGATTTAAAAAACAGAGATAAAGAAAGTAATAATTGCACGAAGTTTATTGTCTCTGTACCAAACTATCTGCTCCTATCCTGCTATATAATACTTGTATATATGAACCTTAAACAGTTTGTCAAACAAGTATTTGAAAATATCCAATTCCAAATACCTTCTTATAAAATAACTACACCAGGGAGAGAACGCCAAACTTGGAATCAAGAGAGTCAGTTTCCAGTCTTTCTGGACCTCCAAGTCTAAAGTGTATCACCAAACACTCCATGGGATATCTATAAATAGGAGGTTTGGACAAGATAATATGTGGTGTATCTTCCAGCTTTAAAATCCTATCACACTATGGACTCAACTATTCCAACAGGACAACATTCATTTGATAAGTTTTAAAGTAAACTCAAAGTATTTGTTGGAAAATGGCATGGTTATATTATTTGTGATCATACATTAATTAGATAAGCTTTTTTTTGATTGTTACTATACTACAGAGGAGAAGCTTCCGGGTAATAACTGAAGAACGGTAAAGATAAAGCATATCTTTTGAATTTACCATTTGGAAACATGTTTCTCTTCTTTGACAAAAAGAGACAACTCCAAAAGTCAGACTGAACTGAACTTCAGTTTTGGACTTCAAAGTTTTAGCTACTTTATAGCTGAAGGCTCATTTTTTACATTATGATTGGTAATAATTAAAGCTTATCTTATTGGAAATCACAAGTCACATACTTTAAGAGTGAATCATTAATGTTTCACAGAAAAAGACTTTATTGTATCTTTTTATTGATATAATTATTAAATAATATAATTAAGAGAATTTTATAGATCTTTATAGACTGGGTTACAGATTTTGTTAAAAGAAAAAAGTGGCAGTGTACCTTTATTTTCTTTTTCGGGAGGGATAATCTACTTCCTGAAAAAGCAGTATGAATCGTAGGTCTAGATCAGTGGTTCCCAAGGTGTGGCCCCCAGCTGGGCAGCATCAGGCATCTCCTGGGAACTTTTTAGAAACGTCAATTCTTTGGCCCCATCCCAGACTGAATCAGAAACTGAGGCTGGGCCCAGCAGCCTGCATTTTAACAAGCCTTCCAGGTGATTCTGATGTACCTAGAGTCTAGTTAATATTTTAGTTCAATGATCTACTTTATAAAACACATACACTTATTTTCTGCACATATCAAGTATGCAACTGAATGGGTAAGAAACAATTTAAAATATAAACTCAAACTTTGTAACAGAAGATTACTGGCAAACATAGGAAGTAAACCTGTTCTCTTTCCTGGTTATTATCTTTTATTTATCTTGCTTAATTTCTCTCTCATCACAACGAAATGTTGATTAGCTCCAAAATCAAGTACTTTAACATCTACTATGCCATTTTCTCCACATGCTCAAATTGCAACTAGGAGTCATAGGATATATTTCTTAGGTTTCCCTAAAACCTCTTAAAGATTAGTTTTTAAAATAAAAAACTAAGCAAATTAAAAGACTGAATCTGTTCATTGAACAATAATTAGTAGGTGTCTATTATGTTCAGCTCCTTTATAGGCTGGGGAGATAGCAGGGAACAAAACAGACAAAACTCCTTTCCCTGGGGAACTTCCATTTTACTACGTGTTTCATTGTCTTTGTTCTGTTGGCCTTTTTCAAAAAGATATAATTATATTTGGACAAATTACTCTTCTTTCATTACTATTAAGTTGCCAAATAATAGTACCAAGGTGCATGCAGATACCTAATATTAAAATAATAATTTATTCCTGAATTATTTCAGAAAAGCACAATGAATTTGTTTAAATTCTCATAATGAACCATGAGCAATGAGTAAAATAAAAACTACTAGTAAAAAAAGTAAATGTAGACAACACGTTAAAACAAATTCAATTACTTGCAAATAACACACTATTCGCAATTTATAGATATGTTATTAATTTTATACTCCATAGTTTATAGCAGTGATTTATAGAGATTATACATAGAAACACAGCCCTCAGGATAAAATGGAATATCCTTCCTTCTACCTTGCTGCATTTGCTTTGTTGTATTTACCTCCAGATATAACTTTTCTGTCCAGATCCTTTCCATACCCGCAAGTATTGTGAGAGATAGTAATAAAAACGTAAAAATAAATAAACATGGACATTTAAAACATTAAAAATAAAAGTTTAATAATTTAAATTTGTTAAAGATATAAATACATGAATCCAAAATTATTTTTAAAGTTTTAAAAATAAACAGATACATAGAGAGACAAACAAGTTATGAGAGGGTATTCAAGTAGACAGACTTGTATTACTGCAAAACTACCTTGGAAAAGCCCACTCTAAACTTGAAAAGGACCTACTGGAACTCAAAAAGGTCTAAAAGGTCAAAATGAGCTATCATTGTTCTCTTTTAGAGAGATGTATGGGTGCATTTTGCTATGGCTTAAATATGCATTATAGAGGTAACTGAACTAATCTATTACTTAAAAATAACATGAGGTCTGGAGACAAGACTTTTGAGAACTAAAATTAAACCACCTCTGAGATTCAGGATTTCCTGAGCACCGACTGTAAGTGCAGAGAGTAGGGGTGCTTGATATTTTGATACATTCTATATAGAAACATTTGAGGACCACATAAGAATACTCCTTATAGTGGCTTTATATAAGGGCATTTGTTATATCTTATTAACAGAATTCATTACATTTATAAACAATTTATTAAAAGCTTAATGTCTTATTCATATAGCAAATATCCCGAGTGCTTACCATGTATATGACATTGTATATGGTATGGGGAAATATAAAGAAATGCCAACACAGTCTTTGATCTGAAGGATCTTAACATATAATTAAGAAAAATATATTGTTTCAAATATTATATATTAAAAACACTTATTTGTTAAGTTTAGCATAAATTACTACTATAATCTGCTCTGTTTTATGAGGTATTTCATTTTTAAAAAATCCTTACCTGTTTTAATTTTATCCAGCCAGGCTTTAAAATTCTCTAGTTCTAAAGCAAGTGTATGAACCTTAGTGGGGTCTTTCTCAGCATCAATGTATTATCTAAGATTGTGTTTTTACACCTTCTCCATCTGTATCTATATAATATATGTATGTATACAAATCTATGAATTCATAGTAACTATCCTCTTTAGAACTTACCATGCCTTATTTCCCTAACTGTAAACTAGAATTATTATTTGTCTAAATCATGCAGTTTAAAAGATTTGAGATATTAGGTCAGGTCTGCTTTTTTCCCCAAGTCTATGCTCTTAAATCAATTGACTTACAATTTTAATTGTGAAGTTAAAGACCTTCATGGAACCAAGTGAATGTGAGGCTGTTTGGTCCACTGCTGTGGCTTTCCATGAGGCTGTGACAAAATTAGGGTCTTAAAGACTTGGCATTTCTTTATACATGCATGTGAGTTTCTGGTTTAGTGAGCAGGAAGATAAGGATATAACAACAGAAAAGACAATGAAGATGCTTAATGGAAAATGTCCTTACTTTAGCATATAATTCTAATTTTAATAATTGGGAGATGTACACAGTTGATTGGGGGCTCTAAAACTGAGCAAATAGAATTTCAAGTGATAAAACAGAAAGTAGCAAATAGAAAACTCTGAGTTTAAGAACAAATGAATGAGGGGAAGCACTTCTAGAATGGTGGAATAAGGACCTCTGAAAACCAACTTCTCCAAAAAAGCAATGAGAACACTGACAAAAATTTTTAAACCAGCTTTTTTTCCACAACTCTGAAAATTAACCAAAGACTTGCAACAATCCAAGGTATATTTATTATTTTTAAAAAGCTGAATCTTGGTAAGAATAGTGAGATCTGTGGTGTTTTAACTTGCTCTATTCCCATTCTCCTCTCTTCAGGTCTGCACTATTCTAGAAAATAAACAGCCCTGCAACTATGATGAAAACCAGCAGTCCACCAGCCACTGGAGGAGGAACAATAGGTTTGGAGCTCCCGAACAGCCACAGTACCAGAAAATTGTCACTATTTAACAGTCTGTCATCTCCATGAAAAGTTCCACTGTCTTGCTTGCCTTTATTTGATGTGACTCAGAACATGCTCTGTGTGATCAACCTGATCCCTAGAGCATTTTTTGAAAAAAATCATTGGCAACTGTTTAACATTGCAGCTTTATGAGGTGTTGATATAACAAAAAGTTGACCAAAAAACTAAAAGGAAAAACTGGGGAAAGACATGTTCTTAGAGGGCTTTGAAAAGCTTGGGAATCTAGATGCCATATGCAAGTGCAGGGTCGACTATGTGCCCAGGAAAGACCAGAGAAGGCACCAATCTTTCACCTCTGGCTGACCTTGAGACTCTGAGAAAGCAGAGAATGAAGGTTAAAACATAGCTATTCAGTGCCTGCCAATGTGTTGAAAGCATGTCTCAACAAACAGAGAGCCCCTTGGAAAAGGCTTGCAAGATTTCTCAGTTCAAGACATTTAAGGGAATCTCAGTCCAATCATTAGTTAACTACTAAGCTAACCAGAGAACTCACTGACTGCACAACACCAAAGAACACAGACTACAGATTAAGTCCAGGGAAGTTATTAGGTAAACAAGCAGCAAAAACAATATAACAACAAACCCTGGAGAGGTATCTAATTTCCAGGTAGCCACATTATATTATCTAAAATGCCCAGTTATTAACAAAAATTATAAGATATGCAAAGAAAACAGGAAAGTATAGCATAACATAGGAAAAAAAGAAGTCAATAGAAATTGTGCCCTAGGAAGTCCAAACGTTGGACTTACAAGACAAAGATTTTATAAATAAATCCAAAGACCTAAAAAAATCTTATATCTAAAGAATAGAAAGTATTACAATGGTGTTTCACCAAATAGAAAGTACCAATAAAATATAGAAATTATAAAAAGGACAAAACAGAAATTCTGGAGTTGAAAAGTACAATATTCATTAAAGGGCGCAAGAGCAGATTTGAACTGGTGGAAGGAAAAAAATCACTGAACTTGAAGATAGGCAAATTGAGATTATTTTCAGTCTGAGGAACAGAAAGAAAAAAGAACAAAGAAAAATTAACAAAGGGCAGAGAGCTAAAGGATACCATCAAGCATACCTCATACATAAAATGCAAGTCCCAGAAGGACCTCTGCATACACAGAGAAAGAGGAGAAAGAATATTTGAAGAAATATTGACTAAAAACTTCTCAAATGAGGTGAAAAACAGTAATCTGTATATCCAAGAAGCTAAACAAACTCCAGTTAGGTTAAAACCAAAGAAATTTAGACCTTGATATATCATAGCCAAACTGTCGAAAGCTGAAGACAAGAGAATCTTGAAAGTAGCAAAGGAAAAGTAACTCATCAAATAGAAGGACATCTCAATAAAACTAACAGTGGCCTTCTCATCGGAAACCACTAAGGCCAGAAGTCAGTGGGGTGACATAGTCAATGTTGAAAGAAAGAGTGTCAACCAATTATTCTATATCCAATAAAACTATTCTTCAAAATATGAAGGGGAAATGTACACATTCCCAGATAAACAAGAACTGAGAGAACTTGCTGATAGCAAACCTGACTTCCAAGAAATATTAAAGAGAGTCTTTCAGGCTAAAAAGAAACGACACTTGACAGTAGCTCAAATCCACATGAAGAAATAAAGAACAATAGTAAAGTTTATACGCAGGCAAAAATAAAAGACAGTATAAATGTATTTTTGTTTGTAACTCTCTTCTCCATCTGACTTAAAAGACAATTACATAAAACAAGAATTGTAAAAATATGTAAACAGGCTAACAAGGCATAAAGATGTAATTTGTATGACAACAGAACAAAGGAGGAGGGAGAGAAAAGAGCTACACTGGAGCAAGGTTTTATACTAAAGTGCTATGGCAAATACCACACAATGGGTTGTCTTAAACAGTAATTTATTGGCTCATGGTTTTGAAGCTAAAAGAGATACCAAATCAAGATTTTGGCAAGGGTTGCTTTCTCCCGGAGTCTGTAGTATTCTGGTGTTGGATGCTGGTAATCCTTGGGGTTCCTTAGCTTGTATCTTCCTTTCACATGGTGATGTCCTCTCCTTTCGACAGCTCTTCTATTTTCTGCTGACTTCTGGATTCTTCTTATGTGGACTTCTCCAACTTATGGCTTCAGGTTTTTTCTCTTAATAAGGTCTCCAGTAATATGGATTAAGAGCCACCTTCACTTAGCTGGGTCATACCGTAACTAAAAATACATCTTCAAGAGGTCCTATTTACAAAGTGTTCACACCCACAGGAATGTAGATTAAGAACATATTTTCTTCTGGATTACATAACTCAATCTACCATATATACTACTGAAATTAAGTTAGTATTAATCCCAACTAGGTTGTTTAAAATTTAGCATATTAATTGTAATCCTCAGGGCAACAACTTAGAACACAACTAAAACAAAAATCAAAATGCATAATAATAATAATAATAATAATAATAATAATAATACAACCAAGGAATTAAAATGTTATAGTAAAAGATGTAAATTTAACCCAAAAAAGCAGTAATGAAGGATTAGAGAAACAAAAAGTACATAAGACATATAAAAAATGAAAATACTATCTCTTCAGTAATCACACCAAAAGTAAATAGATTAAATGATTAAATGCTCCAATCAGAAGGCAAAGATTGCCAGAATGAATTAAAAACATGATCCAACTATATGCTATCTACAAGAGGCATACTTTAGACTTAAAAGATGCAAATAGGTGCAAAGGAATGGATAAAGATAAACCATGTAAACAGCAAACAAAAGAGAGCTTGTGTGACTATATTAATATCACACAAAACAGACTTTACAATAGAAATTGTTCCTAGAGACAAATAAGGACATTTTATACTAATAAAAAGGTCAATCCATTAGGAAGACATAGTAAGTATAAACATATATGCACCTAACAATAGAGCTTCCAAACACATAAGACAAAAGAATTGAAGAGTGAAATAGACAGTTCAACAACAATAGCTGGAGACTTAAATACCTCAATTTGAATAATGGAGAGAAACAGGCAGAAGATTAACACAAAAATAGAAGGCCTGGTCAATCTTACTTACCATCTAGACCTAAAACACATCTATAGAACACTCCACCAACAGAAGAACATATATTCTTCTCAAGTGCACATGGAGCATTCTCCAGGACAGACCATCTACTAATCAATAATGAAGCCTCAACAAATTTAAATGTATATAAATAATACAAAGTATGTTCCCTGACCACAAAAGAATGAAAGAAAATTTAGTAACAGAAAGAACTTTGGGAAATTCACAAATATGTAGAGGTAAACACACTCCTAAATAACCAATGGGGAGAAGAAGAAATCTCAGGGAATTTTGAAAATACTTTTGAGATGAATGAAAACAAAACCACAACATACCAAAACATATGGGGCACAACAAGAGCAGTGTTTTGATGAGAATTTATAGCTGTAAATACTTTAAAAAAGCAGAAATATCTCAAATCAATAACATAACATTATACCTTAAAAACTAGGAAACGAAAACTAAACTGAAAGCAAGCAGAAGGAAAGAAATAATAAAGATTAGAGCTGCACAAGATGATGACGTAACAGGGGAGAGACTAGACGAGATGCTCCCAAAGCTCTGAAAACTAGGAACTGAGGTGGTGCAGGTGGCAGGACACCTCTCTCCTACATCGGAGGTCTCCAGGATCGAATCCTGGTGAAGACTGGAGGACAAGGATGAGAAGAGATGGCAGGAAACAGACACAGAGAATTGCCCAGCGAATGGACACAAAACAGCAAATGGGAAAGGGGGCGTTTAAAATGGATAAAGTAAATAAATAAATCTTAAAAAAAAAAAAAAAAAAAAAAAGATTAGAGCTGCAATAAAACAAATAGAAAATAGCAAAACACTAGAGATAAACCAACAAAACCAAAAATTGGTTATTTGAAAGAATAAAATTGATACATCTTTCACTAGAATGATCAAGAAAATAAAAAAGAGAAGACTCAAATTACAAATATAAGAAATGAAAAAAAGTGTTATCACTACTGTCCTTAGGGAACTGGATTATAAGGGAATGTAATTATTAACTGTATGCTAACAAATTAAATAACCTAAATGAAATGGAAAATTCCTAGAAAGACACAAAGTTATAAAACTGACTCAAGAAGAAATAGAAAGTCTGCAAAATCCCAAGACAAGCAAAGAGAATGAATTACTTATCAAAAACTTCCCACAAAGTAAAGCTCAGGACCAGAATGTGCACACTGGTGAATTATATCAAATGTTTAAAGAAGAAGTAACACCAATCTTTCCCAAACACTTCCAAAAAAAAAAAAAAAAAAAAAAAGAAAAAAATAGAAGAGGAGGGAACACTTCTTAACTCATTCTCTGAGGTCATATTGCTGGATACCAAGCCAGACGAAGACATCACAAGAAAAGACAATTATAGATCAATATTCCTTATGAATAGTGATGCAAGTTCCTCAACAAAACACTTGTAAACAGAATCCACAACATATAAAAAGGATTATACAACATGACCAAGTGGGATGACCTCAGGAACACAAAGTTGGTTGAACATACAAAAATCATTCACTGTAATACACCATGATAAAAGAATAAAGGACAAAAATCACACAATCATTTCAAGAGACACTTAAAAAGCACTTGGAAAACTCCAATACCCTTTCATGACAAAAAAACTTAACAAAAGTAATAATACAAGGGAACTTCCTCAGCCTGATAAAAGGCTATCTACAAAAAATACAAAGCTAGTATCATACTTAATGGTGAAAGACTGAGAGCTTTCCCCCTAAAGTATGGAACAAGATAAGGACATCCAGATTAGAAAAAAAAGCAGTAAAACTGTCTCTACATGATCCTACTTACTGAAAATCCTTAGGAATGTAAAAAAAAGCAC
The DNA here is from genome assembly GCA_026826555.1 of Tolypeutes matacus. Taxonomy (NCBI): domain Eukaryota; kingdom Metazoa; phylum Chordata; class Mammalia; order Cingulata; family Chlamyphoridae; genus Tolypeutes; species Tolypeutes matacus. The sequence goes on along the minus strand of JAKSZT010052198.1, from coordinate 3,298,157 downwards.
TCTTTGAACTAATAAATGGGTTCGGCAAAGTTGTAGGACACAGGTCTATATAAAAATTCATTTATATTTATATATCCTATCAAGGAACAATCTGAAAATAAAAGCAATTCCATTTGTAATAAATTCATAAAGAATATTTAATATAAATTTAACAAAAGAAGTGTAGGACTTTCATGCTGAAAGCTCCAAACATTCTTTGAAGAAATTAAATTAAGACCTAAATACATGGAAGGACATCCCATGTTCACGGATTGGAAGACAATGATAAGATGCCAACATTACCCACATTAATCTGCAGATTCAACAAAATCCCTATCAAAATCATAGCTACTTTTTTTTTTTTTTTTTTTGCAGAAACTGACTGTGATTGTTAAATTCATATGGAAACGCAAGGGATCTAGAAGAGCCAAAACAATCTTGAAAAAGAAGCATAATATTGGAAGACTCACACTACCTGATTTCAAAACTTACTACATGGGAAACGGATGTGGCTCAAGAGGTTCAGCGTCCGTCTACCGTATGGAGAGACTGGGGTTCGATCCCCGGTACCTCCCGGTAAAAAAAAAAACAAAAAACAAAACAACAACAACAAAACTTACTACAAAGCTATAGTAACAAAGACTGCATAATACTGGTGTAAGAACAGACATATGGATCTATGGAATAAAATTGAGAATCCAGATATAAACTGTTACATTTATAGTCAAATGCTTTTGGTAAGAGTGCCAAGATCATTCAATGGGGAAAAAGTTGTCTTTTCAACAAGTGGTCCTAGGACAACTGGATATCCACATATAAAGGAATAAAGTTGGGCCCTTAAATCATACCATATACAAAAATAAACTCAAAATAGATCATATAGACATAATGATAAGGCCTAAATTTATAAAACTCTTAGAAGAAAACATAGGAGTAAATCTTCATGACCTTGGATCAGGCAATGGTTTCTCAGATATGACAAAAAAGCACAAGTGAAAAAAAAAAAAATTTGAAACTTATCAAAGTTAAAAAAAATTGTGCTTCAAAAGACACCATCAAGAAAATGAAAAGATAATGTACATAATAGGAGAAAATATTTGCAAATCATGTCTGATAAGAGATTTGTTTCCATATTATCTAAGGAACTTTTAAAAGTGAACAACAACAAAAAAGACTAACAATCTAATTAGAAATAAGACAAAGGATTTGAATAGATACTTTTCCAAAGAAGATATAAAAATGGCAATTCAAAAGATGCTCAACATCATTACTCATTAGGAAATGCAAATCAAAATCACAGTGAGATACCACTTCACACCCACTAGGTTGCCTAAAATAAAACAACTGCAAGTGTTGTCAAAAATGTGGACAAATTGGAACTCTCATATATTACCGGTAGGATTGTAGAATAGTTTTGTTGCTTTAGAAAGCAACTTGGGAGTTCCTCAAAATGGTAAACAGGGTTAACATATAATTCAACCATCCCACTTCTAGGTGTACACTCAAGAGAACTGAAAACATATGCCCACACAAAAACCTGTATAGAAATGTTCACAGAGCATTATTCATAACAGCTAAAATGGAAACCCAAATGACCTTCAATGGGTTAAAGGAGAACAAAGAGTGGTATAGCCATACAATGGAATGTTATTCATCCATAAAAGGGAATGGGATTTTTGACACAATGGCACAACATGGATGAACCCTGTAAATATGGTGCTAAGTGAAAGACACCAGACATGAAAGGCCATATACTGTATGATTCCTTTTACATAAAATGTCCAGAATAGGCAAATCCACAGAATTAGAAAGTAGATTAGTTTTTGCCAGGGGTATGTGAGAGAGGGAAATAGAGAACAACTGCTAATGCATCAGGATTTCTTTTTGGGGTGATGAAAATGTTCTAAAATTAGAGAGTAGTGGCATTGCACAACTATATAATAAAATCCACTGAACTGTCCCCATTAATGGGGTGAATTTTATGCTTTGTGATTTATATCTCAATAAAGTTGTTGTAAAAAAAAATCATACAAATGATTCTTAAGGAAGGTGAAGTTGGCTATGATGGATAAAGCAACAATGCAAACAAAAATGCAGATAAGGAGACCACATGGAGGAGAACCTTGGCTCTGGCTATGGAAATAAACAAAAGCTGTCAGACTGTGGAAACCTCAAGGATGGAGAAAGCCACACATGTGGGCCCTAAGAGAAAGAGAGAAGGTGGTGCTGGCAAGGACCACACTGCTCAGGGACTGGAAATTGAAGTGGAAAGGCCCGATGAAAGCACTGAGGAAGACAGGAGTTTTATTGAGTCATACTAATTTTTAGATCTTTTGGGTTGCCAAATGGTAACAGGATCACTACTGATTATAAAGACTTTTCTAGTAGATTGGAGAAAGGAAAGAATTTATGATGAGGAATATCAGCTGGGGAGTCATTCATGCGTAGGTATCAGCTGAAACCTAAGTACAGACAATAAGCTTTCCAAATAGTTCTAAAGGAGGCAGGGCAGCAGCCCCAGTCACCCCCATCTTGGGGGACACTCGTAATTACATTCTCACTCCTATTCTGTTCTTCAAACAGCTGCCAGTGGCATGTGGGTAGTAGTTTGAAGTGTCACAGGTGTTTGTATTTCCTTTCTCAAGGTCACAGGTGACTCTGCCAGTATACAAGAAAAACCACAGCTTCTGGGCCCCTTTCCTTCCCACCAAACCCCAAGATGCCCTTCTCACATCCAGATTATGTTTTTCTGCTTATGTGTCTCTAACACACCCAACAACTACTAGAATTAAAGGTCCACTATTCCCAGGAAATCTTCTAAGAATCCAGCCACTGACCTCAAATCGTGTCTCTATGAAACTTCTTGGTGGGTGGATGGGATGTTTTCCAAGAAAAATGTGAGAAACTGGCTTCCATGGTAGATTCACTAGGTGGGGAGACTCTGTGTTTGGCTGTCCCCTCACATCCAGGCCTTCATGACCCTTCTTAGCCACCAACCGAGCAGTCTTCCCAGTCATGCCCTGCTGTGCGCAGCCTTCATCACCACCACCCCACCTGATCCCACCGCAGGGCTCTTCAGCAATATCAGGCAGAACAGACGAGACACTGCACAGTACACAGCAGGGCTTGGAAAACAGAACATTACTTTGTGAGTGTTCACTGTTATTAATATTACCTGAACTTCCAATTTCCATAAAATCTGCTTTTTGACTGAGTGACATTAGAGTTGAATGGTCTAGTCATGTAAATGAATTCTGCTTTTAGAGAGTTACTGTAATATTTGGCTCATCTACCACAAGGCACTAGCACATTAAATTAAATGTTTCTAGAAGACCCTTAAAAACCTTTTGTGACTCAGTTTCTCCAACTGGCAAATGGCGATGATAATAATAGAAATAACAGAATTAATATGAGAGTCAAATGAGAAAGACCACAGTACCTGGCACATGGAAAGTGCTCAATAAGTGTTGGGCATAATTAATATTATTCAACTCCTAAAGTTCTTTGAGTTGTTATAAAAGAAAGGCATTTTTTAAGTCAACAGTTTTGTAGAATACCCACAGCTGTAATGGTGACCAAAATTTCCAAACCAAATATAGATCTACTAACTCAACCTCATTTCTGAAAACAAAAATTTAGTTCTAGGTTTGTAAAATAAGCTCTGAATCCAAAAAGTACCTCAGAGAAGTCCGCCCACATTGCCATAAGATATTGCCAGGGAGAGAGATGGTGGCAGGAAAATTTATGAAGTTTCATTAAAAACACAGAACATGAAGTTTCATTTCCTCTAGGGATTTATCTCTTTGTCTTTATGCATCAAACTAATCTGTGACCCAATTATGTGGTTACACCAAGGGGTGTCTGTGTTAGTGACTCTGTGTTGCTGTGATCTCCCTGCTGGGGACACCGAGATGAAGGCAGGATAACAGGCATCACAGGAAAAGAGACTTGGTGAATACATATATGCTTATCGGGCAGAAAAAGAATCAGTGGAAAATTAGTAGTGGCAGATGGTAGAGCCAATTTAGACAAGAAAAACAGGATACTAGTTAGATAATTCCAATTAAATTTCTCTCAAAATTGAAAACCATATCCCATAATATAGGTGTGAAATTTGTTTTCTTTTTCAAACTTTCCAAATTATTGTTTCCTTCGTTCTATAGCATGACCAAGTTCTGGTTTCTGCTAAGGACTAGACGAATGCTTCCTTAATGTGATCCAATTTTATACTGATGGGAAAAGGAAAATCTCAAGTAATGATGAAACCTTATTTAAAATACATGCAGTAAATGCTTTGCTAAAGCACAATACTATATAACACTGAAATTGCTATTAAGTAATAATAACCCCCAAACAAAAGAACTTAAAAAGTAAAAACCTAAATTGACACCAGGTAAAGAAACTGTTGCCATTTTGATTCTGTGCACTGCTCAATATTTTTCTAATGTTTAGACACAAGAATATTTATTAGGGGCATCATAGAAATTTGTCAATGTTCTAGATTTTGGGAGTGAGTTATTATCAAAGCTGAAAAATTCAGATTCGAACGAATTTTGATAGGCTGAATAGTGGGTCAAAATAAATTGACAAAATTCAGGAAGGATAAATGTAGAGCTTTGCACTTGGGGTGAAACAGGAACAGCTAAAAGCTGAGCCACTTACTGCATACTAGACACTGCACTAATGAGGCAGATGCTATTATTATCTCCATGCTAGAGATTAGGATACTGAGGCACAGATAGATTAAATAATGGGAAGATATGTCTTGACAGCATCTCTTTAAAATCAAGGAGTTAGGATAGGGCTGGTTCACATCAAACACAGTATCACGATCACAGAAACCAATAATATCACTATGATTTTCATATCACAAATGCAATATTAAGTCTAGTTCTAGAAGCCACGTAGAGGAACTGTAACAAACTGGAATGGAATCAATAGAGATTAAGGAAAGTTGAAGAAAAGAGATTTATTTAGCTTAACAAAGAAGATCAAGATGAAATAAACAGATGCACTCAAACATCTAAAGAGCTACATTTATATGAGGAAATAGAATTTGTTCTACAATGATCTAGAAGCAGGGTAGAGCCAAGATACTAATTTTTTTGTAGCACAGTATGAAACTTGAGTAATGAATGAAAACAGAGCTGTTAAGGTAGAGCTAGTTTTTGTATTTTCCAGGAAAGACTACTCACAAGCAAGGGGTTCATTCTTTAGTTGGCCAGTGACACATCTTTATTATTTACATACTTTATTATTTATAAACTAAGGGTCCAGATACATCTTGAGACTAGACATGTCTCAATACTCTTATTGCCATATTCCATTATTAGCAGATAGTCTAGTCTTTGGAAAAGTCTTGGTGGAAATATCAAGAACTCTAGAAGTTTTTGGGTAACATATTAATTAAAAGGGAAAAGTATCTCCTGGCTCAATGTTACTGGCTGTGTGAGGCTAGGCAAGCCTCTTCGCTGTTCAGTGCCTCAATTTACAAAATGGAAATAATACCTACCCAAAAGAGATGTGCAGATTAAAAGAAAATAGATATATAGATACCCAAATGATATACTGGTAACAGTAACCATTCAATATACATGACCTTTGATTATATCATGAACGTTCATAATAAATCAATAATAAGTTAAATAATAACTTAAAATGATCATGAACAACTTATTCCTGGCGATTCAGTATCAGTACGAACAACAGTAATATACTTATAGCAATATTATGGGCAATGCTTTGTAGAGGACTCAGATTATAGTACTGAAAAGGCCATGCAAAATCCCACTCTTAATTGAGCAGAAATTTTACATGGGGAAATAAACAATAAATAATTTCAGAATTGGAAAAAAGGCATTTCTGTGATAAGGCCTTGCAATCTGTAAAATTGTATACGAAAATTACAGGACTTATGGGAAAACTAGAGTAGTACAGACTACTTAAAACCTATGGAAGTTTGTAAATACAGTCAAGCTACAAGCAGTAACGCTCCTGATAAAAATACGAGTATGGTATTAGATTCTTGCTGGCACTTGTAGCTGGCAGTACAGTTGGTCCATCCAGATCCTATGCAGCCTTACACCCCAGCACGTTCAGAAGCCTGCCTTAGAAATGCGGGTCCTTGCAAGAGCTCACATCCCACAGAGACCATTTTCTCAAGATTAAAAACCAATCCAGGTTTTAGACGACTTCATCAATCAAACAAAACAAAAAAAACCCACCTTTATGAAGTGAGCGGGAAAGTCTTTACAGCTTCTTCCTCTGTCCCACAGTTCCTGAAGACACTAAGTCAGCACAACTTGCACTAACAAAAGGCGCCCCACCTTTTTTATTAAATTGCTCAGTTTTTCCATTTGATTGTGAGAAAGCTTACCTCTGACTGCTTTAACACTTCTAACACACAGAAAAACTTCTGCATTCATGCTGCCATCATTCATCTGTTTAGGAACTACACACAAGCTGACGGTGACACAGAAACAATGGTAGGATGGGAGGCCCTACCAGTGCTAGGGCAAGGCTATGGCCTCTGGGCTCGGTCTTCCCTGTTCAAGTTCCCAAGGGAGCAGACTCACTTCGAGCACTTGTTCTTTTTGTTGCTCTCAGGAAAAATGGCCAAGACAACTTGGCAATAAGGTCTCTGGAACCATGTCTTCATACTTCTAGGTATCTCACTGGCTTAACCAAGAAAGTACCTCAGTGGGATTCTTTTATTTTATTTTAGGAGGTACTGGGGATTGAACCTGTACCTTCTATGTGCGAAGCAGGCACTCAACCACTGAGCTCCACCGGCTCCAATCAGTGGGACTCTAAAATGGAAGGTTTCCATTTCTTTTGGTTTTCTATGCCTAGATGTACTAAGTGTTAAAATATTTATGCACTTCTGAATTGTCCTTGATTCAGGGTTTTGATTGGGCTATTCAGTTCTACCAGTCTGTGTAACTGAAAGCTTTTTCATGTGTTTGGAAATAGTGAAAGGGTTTGAATGGCACAGAAAAGATGATCTCAGTGGGATACTCAGCAGCCTGACCAGCCCTCCCTCTTTCCCACTGAGCTACGCTTCCTCTCTTACACCTCTCTGCTAGCTAGGTGGCACAGAAGCTGGACACCACATCCTGCCATTTGGCATTCCTTCTCCAAGCACTGGGCTCAGGAACATGAGGAGATCTGGCCCTATAGTGAAGGTACTTAAGTTTTCGATCTACTGAAGACAACTAACCTAAGCCCACTCATTAGACAGCACGAAGTTCCCCGCAGTAATGGCGGTGATGGGCATTAGTTACTTGACGAGGTGGACATAATGGACAGATGCATTATATATGGAAGTATAATATATATTATATATAATATATATATTCTGCAAAGATTGAGAGAAATAACAAGTTGACATTCAAGGGATGACCACAAGAGATTTGCTCTGTTTTTCTGCTTTCACATGTCATCCTGGATCAGTAAGAAGAGCTGAAAAGGATTCACAGAACATTAGCCCTAACTTCTTCAACATTCTTCATTTTACAATCAGAAAAGTAAGTCCTTTGATAAGGGCTCTAGTACTCCGTCAAGTGCTAAAACCCAATTTGTATCCTTCTCCTGTCCTGTTCATGTTGCTGAATTGCTCCTGCTATTTGACAAGAAATGTCTACTTTGAATGTAAAACCACTGCAAAACTATCAAAATGTAATTTTTCACTTTTGAAGATCAGTAAAATCACAGAAAAAGAAACATTCACTACACATTCTAGTAGGTGTATTTCATGGCAGGCCTTTTGGCAAATGCGACTTTCTTTTCTGAAATAAGTCAGCAACACGTACACAAGTTGAAGCTAATTGCTGTGTTATTTTCCATTTTCCTCTCACGATGAGCTACTGAACTGCTTCCAGTTCATTCAACCTCCTGACCCTCTAGCTTCCTTTCTCAGTCCTGCTCCCATTCTCTTAAGCCTCTCTGGCAACATCTGACCACATGCAAATGCCCTCACCTCCATACTCCCCCTGGCTGACATATTCCTGTCCCTATGGCTCTCTTCTCTCCTCAGCTGTTTACTGTTGGGACTCTTCTTTCCACCTTTTAAATATGGACATGCCTCAAGTCCAGACTGGCCCTCTGCTCTTGTTAATTCTTCTAGTTTTAGTACATATTCATTTATTCACTTAAGGGGTATCTACTGAATGTCTATAAGCAGTGGTAAGATAGACATGTTCCCTGCTTTCATGGAAATACAATCTTTTGAGGAAGATAGCCAATAAACAAGAAAACGAATTAAAAATTACAAATTGGCATAAGTATGCTGAAGGAAAGAAAGAAAGTGCGACAATCCAGACGAATGGGGGAGTACCCACTTCAGAAAGAGCGGTGAAGAAGGTCCTTGGAAGAGCTGACATTTACTGAGATCTAAAGAAAAAGCCGGTTATGCAAAACAAGTGTGCATATTCCAGGCAGAGAGGCCAACATGTTCAAAGGCCTATGAGTGAGTGGGAGAATGTGTGGCTATGCCCAAGAAACGGAAAGAAAACAGCGTGGAGAGCATCACGGGGGAGGCTTGAGGGGAAGGCACCGCCCTACAGGTCCTTGGGAAAGGGTGTGGGTTTTATTCTAAACTTAAGGAGAAGCTACTGGAGAGCACTAAGCAGGAGGCTAACCCTCAGTGACTGCTATTTTAAAAGGTCACTCTGGCTGTCATGTCTTGTAGAACTGTGAGCAGGGTGATGAGACATATGGGTTGTCAATGTAGTCCCAGTTTATATCTGTTGCCCTGGTGTACGTGGACATCTGCACTGACTCTACACAAGAGCCACATTATGCAACAGCAAAATAAATACATAAATAAAGGAAAAGAAAAAGAGAGACACAAGCAGACTGTTGAGACAACATTCATCAGTCCCTTGCGCCTGGTGTCGCTGACCTGAGTCCCCTGGGCCCTCCCTTTGATTTCTGACCCAACTCTACTTCTCAGGCTTGGGAGTAGGACTTCTTGTCCTTAACATCTGGTTATTGCTCGTGATTAGATAATATTTAATATCAAGTGGGATGCAATGCACCAAGTGTGAGGATTACAAAGATGAATGAGACCCAGCTTCTGTTGTCCAGTATACCACAGTGGGATGTTTGTTTTTTTGTAAACCAAAATTAAAACAGAGGGTGGTACAGACCGTACTGAAAATATGAACCGATCCTGGATGATGCAGGGGAGAAAGTGTCTCCCAGACACAGATGGGAATGTAGAGGTGGGAATGGGGCTGCATTTTTGAGAACAATCAAGACAAGGCTTCATAGATGTTTACTTTACTGGAAATATGAGCAGAATTTCCTAAGAGAAGAACGGGGAGGAAAAGAGGAGAGGGAGAGAATTCCAAGCAGAGGCCTGGAGCTAATAAGAGCTAACTTTCACTGAGTGCCGAATCTGTGCCAGGCACTGTTCTCAGAGCTTTACCTGCATTAACTATTGCATCTCAGGCATCCTCGAGGTAGGCCTTATTATTTCCATTTTTACAGAAGAGGAAACTGAATCATAAAGAAGTCAAGAAACTTGCCTAATGTCACATAGAGCAAAAGTAGCAGATCAGGACTAGAAGCCAAGCAATTTGGTTCTGGAATAGTGATGTTTTACTTGTTTTTGATTTTTAACAAACACTCCTCTCCCTCCCTTTGTAACCTCGAATCTGCTTTCTATCTCTGTGAATCTGCTATTTCTAGCCATTTCTTATAAGCTTATAAATTTTCTCATGAAAGTTTTGTCCTTATATGTTTTGCTTATTTCTCTGAGTATCAGGTTTTCAAGGTTCTTCCATGTTGCAGCATGTCTCATAACGTCATTTTTTCTTATGGTTAAATATTTCATTTTATGTATGTACAACATTTTGCTTATCCATTCATATGTCGATGGACACTTGGGTTATTTCCAGCTTTTAGCTCTCGTGACTAATACTGCTATAAGCATTGGGGAATAATACTGCTATAAACATTGGTGTATGAGTATACATGCGTGACTCTTTGTCATTTTCTATGGGTATATACCTAGAAATGGGTTTGCCTGGTCAAATGGTAATTCTAATATTTAACTTTTGTAGGAACTGCCATAATGCCTTTCACAGTGGCTGTACCATTTCATATTCCCACTAACAATACATCCAATTTCTCTGCATCCTCTCTAATGCTTGCTGTTTTCCATTTTTTAAAATAATAGCTATCCTTGTGGATATGAAGTGGCATCTCATTGTGGTATTAATTTGCATTTTCCTAATAGCTAATGATGTTGAGCATTTTTTCATGTATTTATTGGCCATTTGTATATCTTCTTCAGAGAAATGTCTATTCAATACCCTTGTCTATTTTTTAACTGAGTTGTTTGTCTTTATGTTGTTGCATTATTCTTTATATATTTTGGATATTTAACCCTTATCTAATATATGGTTTGAATCTATTTTTTCCCATTTGGTAGACTGTCTTTTGACTTTCTTGATGATATCGTTTAATGAACAAAAGTTCTAAATTTTGATGAAATTAATCTATTGTTTTTGGTTGCTCGCACTTTTGGTGTCTAGAATCCATTGCCAAAGCTCAGGTCATGAAGATTTACCCCTATGTGATCTTCTAAGAATTTTATAGTTTTAGTTCTTATATTTAGGTCCTAGGTCCATTTTGAATTGATTTTTATACATAGTGGGTGGTAGGGATCTAACTTCATTCCTCTGCATGTGTATATCCAGTTATTCCAACACCATTTGTTGAAGAGATTATTCTTTCCACATGGCATGTACTTAGTACCCATGTCCCCCAAAATGTGTGGTTCTATTTCTGGACTTTTAATTCTGTTCCACTGATCTGTCTATCTTTGTGCCAGTACCACACTATTCTGATTACTACTAATTTGTAATGCAATTTGAAATCGGGAAGTGAGTCCTCCAACCCTGTTTTTATTTTTCAAGATTGTTTTGGCTATCTGGGCCCTTACAATTCTATATAAATTTGAAGATCAGTTTCCTGTTTCTGAATAAGAGACTGCTGGAATTTTAATAGAGATTGCATTGAATTTTTATGTTGTTTTGGTTAAGCTTGACATATTAATAATGTTAACTCTTCCAATGCATGAACATGAGATGACTTGTCATTTATTTAGGTCTTCTTTAATTTGTTTCAGCAGTGTTTCACAGTTTTCAGTATATAAATCTTTTGTATCCTTAATTTTATTTTCTTTATTAGAGAAGTTATGGGTTTACAGAATAATCATGCATACAATAAAGGATTCCCATACACCACCCCACCAACAATTTGCACTGGTGTGGAACATTTGTTACAACTGATGATATAGCACAAATATAATTGTACTATTAAAGTCCGTGGTTTAACTTAGTGTTCACTGTTTGTGTAGTGTAGTTCCATGGATTTTTATTCTGTTACCACATATACAATCTAACATATCATGTATAATTCTTTTAATGTGTTGGCAGATTCAATTTGCAAGTATTTTGTTGAGGATTTTTGCATCCATATTCATAAAAGATATTGGTCTGTAATTTTCTTTTCTTATAATATCATTATCTGGCTTTGGTCTTACGGTGATATTGGCCTCATAGAATGAATTAGGAATTGAGCAGGATTAGTATTAATTCCTCTTGGAATGATTGGTAGAATTCACCTGTGAAACTATCTGGCCCTGGGTTTTTCCTTGTTGGGAAGTTTCTGATGACAGAACTCTTTACTTGTAACTGGTCTGTTGAGGTCTTCTATTTCTTCTAGAGTAAGTGTAGTTTCTCACTCCTGAGCTTAGAGGGAAAGCTTTAAGCCTCTCACCGCTGAGTATGATGTTAGCTCTGCGTTTTTCATATTGGCCTTTATCATGTTGAAGGAGTTCTATTACTACTTTTCTTAGTGTTTTCAACCAGAAAGGGTGCTGGATTTTATTGAATCTCTTTCCATCATCTAATGAGATAATGTCTTTTTCTTTCTTTCTTCATTCTACTTAGGTAGGGTATTACATTGATTGACTTTAGTATATTGAACCACCCTTGAATTCCTGGTATGAAACCCACTTTCCAGAGTGTATAATCTTTTTAGGATGCTGTCAGATTTGGTTTGATAGTATTTTTTAAAGGGTTTCTGCATTTGTATTTGTAGGGGAAAACAGTCTGATGACTTTACCAGGGTTTGGTATCAGAGTAATGGTGGCCTCATAGAATGAATTTGGAAGTATTCCCTCCTCTTGAATTCTCTGGAAGACTTTGAGAAAGACTAGTATTAATTCTTTAAATGTTTGGTAGAATTCACCAGTGAAACCATCAGGTAATGGACTTTAGTTTGGAGGACGTTTTTGGATTATTGTTTCAATCACTGCACTTGGTATAGGTTTGCTAAGGTTTTCTATTTCTTTGAGTCAATGAATTTTTTATATTTCTAAGAATTTTTTCTATTCTTCTAGGTGATCTAGTCTGTTGGTGTACAATTGTTCATAATATTCTCTTATAATCCTTTTTATTTTTGTAATATCAGTAGTTATATCACCATTTTCCTTCCTGATTTTAGTTATTTGCATCTTTTCTCTTTTTCTTGGGTCAGTTCAGCTAACGGTTTGTCAATTTTATGATTTTTTCAAAGAATCAACTTTTTGTTTTGTTTCTCTCTCATTTGTTTTTCTATTCTCTATTTCATTTATCACTGCTCTAATTTTAATTATTTCCTTTCTTCTGCTAACTTTGGGTTTACTTGGCTCTTATTTTTCTATTTCTTCAAGATGTAAATTTAGGTTATTAGTTTGAGATCTTTCTTTTTTAGTATAGGCATTCATAGCTATACATTTTTCTCTGAGTACTGCCTGCAAGTTTTGATATATGGTGTCTTAGTTTTGTCTCTAAGCATTCATTATTTGTGTAATTTCTCCTTTAACCCATTGGTTGAGTGTGTTGCTTACTTTCTACATATTTGTAAATTTTTCAATTTTCCTTCTGTTATTGATTTCTAGCATCACTCCATTGTTGTCTTTTGGGGATTTAATCATTCCGTCCATAAAAGGAACGCTCAGGTCTCAACCCCTGGTCCTCTGGGTATGGGCATATTGTAAATAGGATCTCTTGAAGATGTTGCTTTAGGTTAAGGTGTGGATTAACTGAATCAGGTTGGGCTTCAATCTGGATTACTGGAGTCCTTTATAAGAAGAATAAAATTGAAAGAGAGAGGGAGGGGGAGGGGAGAGGGGAGGGGATGGGGGAAGGGGGAGAGGGGAGGGGATGGGGGAAGGGGGAGAGGGAGGGGGAGAGAGAATGAATATGAACAACTATGAGGAGTAGCCAGAGCTAAAAGTCAGTGGAACCTGGGAGAGAAAAGAGAAGATGCTATCATGTGCATTAGCATGTGAAAGAAAAACCAAGGACCAAAGATTGCCAGCAGCTGGCCCTGGAATGCCATAGTCTTCAGGGAGAAAGCAGTGCCTTGCTGATGCCTCAATTTTGGACTTCTCCTAGCCTCAAAACCATGAGACAATAAATTCCTGTTGTTTAAGCCTACCCACTGTGTGGTATTTGTTTTATCAGTTGGGAAACCAAAACAGTCATTAGGGAGGTTACTTTTAATGATTTCAATATTTAAAATTTATTTAGACCTTTCTTGTGCCCCAACATATGATATATCCCAGAGAATGATCCATGTGCACTTGAAAAGAATGTGTATTCCACTGTTAATGGGTGAAGTGTTTCATATATGTTGGTGAGATCTAGTTGGTTTATAGTGTCGAATAGGTCCTCTACTTCCTTACTGAGTTTCTGCTTAGATGTTCCACCCAGTATTGAGAGTGATATACTGAAATCTCCAACTAGAGAACTGTCTATTTCTCCCTTCAATTCTATCAATGTTTGCTTCATATATTTTGGTGTTTTGCTGTTAGGTGCACGTATGCTTATAATTGTTAAATCGTGTTGAATTGACCATTTTGTTCATATACAATATTCTTCTTTGTTTCTTGTAACAGTTTTTTACTTAAAGTCTGTTTTCTCTGATATTTAAAGTAACCCCTGCCCTCTGATTACTATTTACATGAAATGTTTTTCACATCCTTTCACTTTCAACCTACTTGTAACTATGAATGTACTAAGATGGGTCTCTTGTAAACAGCATATAATTGGGTCAAATTTCTTTATCCATTTTGCCAATCTCTGCCTTTTGATTGGAGAGTTTAATCCATTTACATGTAAGGAAATTATTAGGCAAGATTTACATCTGCCATTTTGCTAATTGTTTTTTGTAAGCTTTATACCATTTTTGTCTCTCCTCTCCTCTCCTCCATTACTGCCTTCCTCTTTGTTTAGGTGATCTTTTATAAAAAGCCATTTTTAATCACTTAACCTTTCCTTTTGTGCATACTTTTTTAGATCTTTTCTTCATGAGGATTACATTCAGACTGCATTGATTCCAACTTCACTTCAATAGCCTAACATACACAGTAGTTATATCCTTTCATCCCTCCCTTTTATGTTGGTCTTGTCACAAACCGCACTGTGTGCCCAATAACAAAGATTTATGCTTGTTTTTATGCATTTGAATTTTAAGCATTCTAAGAAGTAAAATGGCTTTTACAAATGAAACATGAATACTGGCATTTATATTTATTGTTACTTATACCAGAGGTCTTTATTTTTTCATCCACTATCAAAATACTGTCCAATGTCCTTTCCTTTCAACATGGAGAACTCTCTTTTGCATTTCCTATAAGGCAGATCTAGTGGTAATGAACTCTCTCCATTTTTGTATTTCCAGAAATGTCTTAATTTCTCCCTCATTTTTGAAGAACTTTGCTGGGTATATTATTCTTAGGTAACAGGTTTTTTTCTTTCAGCACTTTAAACATGTCCTTCCACTGTCTTTTGGCTTACATGGTTTCTATTGAGAATTCAGATGAAAATCAATTTATTAAGGATCCTTTATATGTGACAGGTCGCTCCTTTCTTGATGTTTTAATACTCTGTCTTTGCCCTTGGCATTGAACAGTTTGTTCATAATGTGTCTTGGATCTGTTTGGATGCATTCTGTTTGGCATTCATTCAGCATCTTAGGTTTGTATATATGTATCTTTTGTCAGATTTGGGAAGTTTTCTGCCATTATTTCTACACACACACACACATTCTTTTACTGCTCTCTTCTTCTGGGACTGCTACAATATACACATTGGCATGGTTGATAGTGTCTCATACATTCCTCAGGCTCTGTTGATTTTTTTCTTTTTTTTCCCTTCTATTCCTTGACCTGGACAATTTCACTTGTTTTGTCTTCAAGTTTGTTGATCTTTTTTCTGCCTCCTCCAATCTGCTCTTCAACTCCTCTATTGAATTTTTCACTTCAGTTATTGTACTTTTGAGTTCCAGAATTTCCAGTTGGTTCTTCTTTTTAAATTCTATCTCATTACTGAAATTCTCATTTTGTTCATACATTATTTCCCTGATTTTCTTTAGTTCTTTGTCCATGTTTTCCTTTAATTCATTGGTCCTAATATGAGAGTTGCTCTAAGATCTTCATTATTAAATCCAGAGATTGTGCTCCCTCCAGAATAGGTTGAGTTTTTTTGTGTTTTTTTTTTTTTTTCTGTGACTGAGCTATACTTTCCTGTTTCCTTATGTGATTTACAATTTTTTGTTGAGAACTGGAAATTCTGAGTGTTGTGGTCACTCTGGAAATCTATTGTCCCACTCTTCAGTCTGCCAGATTAAGAGCAAGAAAAAAGCAAAACAAAAGGGAAAAAAAAAAAAAAAAGAGAGAGAGAAGGGAAGAAAAAATTTCTAACCAAACAGACAAAACATACAAGCACACAAAAGATAAGAGAATAATGAAGTGTACTGCCTCTCCAAGTTTCTTGTTATATGCTGGCAGGAAGCCAGAGTTGTTCTTTTGAGGCTGAAACCTAGGCCAGAGCCCTGCTCATCCCACAGGGATTCACCAAATTCAAAATTATAAAACAGAAAGAAAGAAAGGAAAAAAAAAAAAAAAAAAAAGCCAGCAACCCAAAAGAAAAAAGGACAAAAAGCAAAAGGCACACTGGCTTTTATGTCCCTGTAGTTGCTGGTGTAAGGTCAGAAGATGCTGCTTCTGAGAGAAACCGAGGAAAGCATCTGTTCTGGACCCTCTGGGGCTCTGCCAGATTAAACAGCACAAGAAAGGGAAAAAAGAAATCCAACCAATGAAAAAGTGCTCTGGGTCTTTATGTCCTGGTAGATGCTGGTGTGAGGCCAGAGGCCACTGCTGTGGAGAAGGGTGAAACCAAGGCTGGAGTCTCTACTGTGCCCTCAGGGATCTGCCAGACCAGGAAACAAACATATATGGAAGGAAGAAATAAAAACAGCTAAAGAATAAAGAAGGTGCACTAGCTTTGTAGCTCCAGATAGATGCTGGTGGGAAGCTGGAGGCACTGCTGCCCAGTGGCTCAAAACTGGGTCTGGTTCTGTGCTGGTTTCTCATGGATCCCCCAGAGTGATCTTGACCCTGAACCTCGACTTTTGGAAGAGGAGTTTTCCTCTGCCAGCCTTGGCCCCTGCTGGCCACTGGAATCTGGGCTGCATTGCCATAACCACAGCCATTTCTGCAGCCACTGTTGCAGAGCTGAGCAATGAAGCCTGGTCATTGTTTCTTGTTTTCACTTACAAAAGCTGAACTCTTGGCAGCCTCTCATTTCCTTTGGCACTTATTCCTGTAGTTGTTTTAAATGTCCATTCTGACTCCAGGCTTACCATCTAGTTAATTCTAGTCTCTTTTTCCAGCTCTTTCAATTTTCTAGTGGAGGGAGTGATCTGTAAAACTTCCAACTCTGCCATTTTGTGCCTGTGCTCTTCCCAGAATAAATGTTCTTAACCCATCTCTTAATACTGCTATGAGTGTGAAAGACCAAGAACACTTAGGGAACTGCAGGTAGTGCAGAATGATCAGGCTAAAATTGGAGAAAGGTTGGAGAAAAGTTTAAAAAGGTGGCAGAAGGGCCTCAGAGGACATACTAAATATCTCTGTTTTCCACGGGTAGATGGTGGGATGCACCACAGGACCTTCAATACAGCATCATATTTGTGCTTTGGATAAATCGCTCCATGTGATTTATTTAGGAGGTGGGTAAGAGAAGACTGGTTCCTGGTGGAAGGAGTCTTTAGATACTTGCTGTGCATGGACATCCATGATGAGGCACAAAAAAGTTATTAAATCTTCACTCATTCTCTTTTCTAAGATCCAAGCCTATACTCCTTCATCTCTGCTGGACATTTCTATTCGTTCAAGGCCTAGTTACCTTAAATATAACATGTCTAAAACTGAATCCACTATTCACTAAAATTCACCCTTCCTTCCTATTTTTTTTCCAAATATGTTAATAGGGTCATCATTTTATCAGTAACCTAAGTTTGCAGCTGTGGAGTCATCATCTTTTTATCACTTTTCTTCTGAGTCCTTTTTGTCAGTTCTAATTTCCAAGTATTTCTCATGAGCATAGGTCCTTTTCCATCTCCATTGCCCCTTTCTTATTCCAATCCTTATCACCTCATGTGTGGGTTACAGTTGCTCCACAACTTACTATGTCCACTCCACTCCCATTTCATGAGCTGCTTCTATTGTAATCTTTACCTTCTTGATCATATTCTCATGCTCAGATGCTTTACTATTGCTTATACTAATAGTTTTAATTCTTTACGTTGTAATATCCTTTGGTCTTTAGAAGCCACACCCAAAGCACCTTTTCTAATCATCCAATATCTCACATTCTTTAACACCCTGCTCCAAACTGTTCTTCCTTCTTTACTAAATGTAGATTTTTCTTCTGCTATGATCTCTGGTCATACTGCTACTCCTTTCAAGTCCCATCCTTCTTTAAGATCCAGCTTTGCACCTTCCTACTCTAAACAGCCTTCCCAAACCATTCCAGTTCTGGGAATTCCTGGAGTGCTTCATGCCTATGCCATCGTTTTCCACTTGAACATCAACTGCCTTGGTGACATTGCTTCCATTATTGCTCAACTTTTATTATATATGGGATTTAACTATGCAATTAAACATATTGTTTAATTTTTTTTTTTGTATTTTCCCTTTACCTGCATCACTCCCATGCCCACCCAGTGCTTGGTCTGGTACTATATTATGCCTAATACATAGCTAATATTTGTGATTATTTAGAAACACATTCAGCTTATGCCACTATTATGTTACAGTCCTCTAGCAATATGAAATTTTCAGAATTTTAAACGTACATCAGGTAGAAAAATTTAGCAGAGCCAAAAGGGACCTTGGGGGAAAAAAAGTCTAGGAAAATTTTTAAAATTTTCAGTAGAGAATGCAAATGTGAAAAATCAACCTAAGTTTCATAATTTACAATGCCTGGAAAAAATTTAACGTGCAATACTTAAGAATGGACAACTTACAGGTGATCTTAAAAAAGAATCTGTTTTGCATTTAAATTAAAATTTTACACAGAAACTTCAATCGAATTGCTTTTGAGTTGCTCCTTTTTTGATAAATGCAAACAGGTTCTTTTATGACTTAAGTTATAAAAGCTTATAGTTTATCGGTTTCCTCTCCACTCTGTAATTACCTACAGGAAGAGGCTGACTATAGGTTCCATTTTATGAGTTTTATAGGGACACAGTCACCTCAGTTTACATACTGTGAATTCCTGGTAAATTCCATAAATTGAAGAAAATAAAGTGTTTCCTTTGGATCAAAGACATTTCACTTGAATTCATGCATTTACCCATAACTATGCTGCTCAAAATATTATGCTAAAATGTAAAACAGGCATATTTAACATAAATATATGTATAAAGTATATTACACTAAAGTGTAATAACTCAATATGTAGCACTCTTGTGAAGCTAGAGAATGAGCTAAACAATGAGTACAATCTAGCAATAATAACTAAAAATGTTATAGAATAAGTACAAATATTGGATTATCCAAAAGATATACAATCAAATTTAATTTGTAAGATTCCGGTCAGTACATTTATGAATAATTTTAGTTTAAGGGACAAGCAACAACACAAACATCTTAGAAATGTTTTTAGAATAATAAAGTAGCCTAAATATATTAAAGTTTACTATTAATGAAAAATAGGTGACAAAAATTTATCAATCAGCCTTTGAAAACCTAGAAGGAGTATAACTGTAGAATGACTTTTAATAGCCTGGTAAGTTGGTCTTATAACTATGTAGAATAATGAATCACCATTTCAATTTCCCATCAGGCTAAGATATTTTAGTTCTTTATGACTAAAGTGATAGACGAATGGCAAAGTGTTCCATATTTGGTATAATCCTGATGAGGCAGCCCGGACTTCATTTCAAACTGCTGTGGTGGAGATGTGTGGGCTTCTGTGAAAAAGTAAGCTGTAATCTTACAAATTGCCTCAAATCCATTTGTTAAAAGAAAATGTGTTCTCACTAGTGAGAATTGAAGGAGAACTGAATAAATTAGAAGAAATGAGTAATATTAGCTACTGTTACACATGGGGAATATAGGAGATTTACAAAAATCAGTTATCAATTAGTCTAGGCCATATTGTTGTGATGTGAATTTAATCATAATAGTTTTCAATGAAAGTTCTCCATTCAAAAACAATCCTCAAATCACTGAAAACTCGGTAAATGCAGCATGACTTATCATGTTTCAGCGTCTTTTATGTGGATATTAATTACACCAGAAAACATGAAAATGTGTGAGATCTGCTGTGCATAGTATTGTACATTAAAGGGCATTTAACATGTAACTATGTTCCTTGTATAATAACATCAAAGAAGAGACCTAACATGTGGAGGGGAAACACTTCTTAAGCTGCTGACTTAACTATTAACTAACTTTTACACCTGTTTTTCAGGGTTCAGACAGTGACCTCTAATTAATCTGAGTCTGATATCATACTTCCCTTGCTCTAGCCTATAAGCAGGTGCAGGGATTACTTCTTAAAGTGGCACGATCCGATTCTTCTCATATAATTTAATGCATAAGGATTTTTATACTATGATGGTCTGATGTCTTACTTGCTTTTTCTATAACAGTAAAGTGTCTAAGTGAAGATCATTCCAGACAAAATCACTAAAAAGAAAGCTACACATTTAAACATCAAATCTGAACTAGGAACATCAGGTATAAATAAAATAACATTTATAATACATCAGCAGGCAAAACAGACTGACTACACAAAAGAATACACAATTGGGCTGATGTCCTGTGTCTTCCCTACAGTTCAAAATGCCAGAAGGCAAAAGATGATCAAATTCCACATTTTGAAGGGAAAGGTTATATATCCAAATTATTAAAAACCCAGTCAAGCTAAAGTATGCAAAGGCACATGACAGATGTCTTAAATATGTACACTCAGATAATATAATGCTCATTTTATATTTCTTGAAAATATATTCTTAGACATGAACAAAACTAAGCTCAGGATGTAAATAATGAGTGGTGATGAGAAATATAAACAGTTAAAAAGAGTTTTAATTCTTTGTAATGGAGAGGTTATATCACATGGGGATTTAAAAAAATATTCTATTAAAGGTATCACACAAACAGATTTGGTATTCTTTATGTCTAAAAGAAATGGATCAGCTTTAGGTCATGACATCTATGTATATGGCATAATTTTTTTTTTTGGAAACCGTCACAAACTTAGAGAAAAGATGGAAATACACATGAGTGTAAGTTGCTGCCCCAATGCCCCATCATCCTCAGATCCTTCAATGTGTATATTTACCATAAATCCAGACATTCTCCTGTAATAAAATACATGCATTAAAACCAGGAAATAAGCACTGATACATTATGATTATCTAATCCTCACGTGCTATTCAAGTTTCTTCAACTGCCCCAATGTTCTTGAGAGCAAAAGGATCTGGTTGCGTTCAGTTGCCATCTTTTCCAGCTTCCTTCAGAGTGGAATAGTTTCTGAGTATTTCCATGTCTTTTATGACCTTGACACTTTTGAAGGTTACAGGCCCGTTATTTTACAGAATTGTTCCTCAATTTGTGTTTGTCAGATGTTTGTTCATTATTAGGCTCAGGTTATTCCCCTTTGGTAGGAATATCACAGCAGCAGGTTCTTCTCATTGCATCTTATTAGATGGCACGTGATTCCAATTTATACCACTATTGCTGTTGTTTGCTTTAATCACTTATTTAAGGTGTGTCTGCTTCTAGTAGAAATTCGTCTTTACTCCTTTGCAACAGACAGATGTTTTGTGGGGAGGTACTCTGAAAGTGTGCAAATATCCTATTCCCCATCAAACTTTAAATTCTCTCACTTATTTCTCAATACTATATGAAGCCATAATGCCAATTGAATCCAAGAGGTTACAATATTTATTTTGAAGTTCGAATAGTCCTTGATTTGACCATTGGGAGTCCCTTTAGGCCAGGGGTTCTCAACCTTTTTTATTCCCATGGACCCCTTTGCCAGTCAGGTGAAATGAAAACTACTGTAATTTATTTATTGCCTACATTCATAAGGGAAGGAAATGTGAGATTTCAGTTAGAGGTCAGAGAAAATAAAGATAATAAGCTGATTTTTTTTTCAATTCAAGCTTATGGACCCCCTTAAATCTCCCTTGGGGGTCCATGGACTCTGGTTAAGAACCCCTGCTTTAGGCTAAGTCCTCTCTTTAAAATGTCTCCAACTTTTTTTTGAGCATATCCTTGTTTTCGGGCACAAAAAGATGCTCTGCAAGCTCATCTTGTATTTTCCAGCCCTAGCCCTGGAATCAGTAATTTCTGCAAGGACTGGTTCCTTTTTGTGGCAAACGGAATTTGGAAGTCAAGATGGAAGTGCCAGGGGACCTCAGTTGGGCTGTTGCTGCCCCCAGGCCCTGTCAGGGGACAGGGCCAGGAAATACGTGGATGTGGACATGTGCACTGATATCTACATTCCCTCCTTTGTCCATCTCATTCTCTGCAAATGGAAAACCATGAGTTCACAATGATGTCTCCAATGGCAATCCATCAATCCATCTAGGTGGTGTTTGTAACTTTCTCCTCTGAAAGTTAGAAACCAGGCTCCCAGGATCTAACATGTTAAAATATTTTATCATCCCCCACATATGTAAGGATCCCTTGGTCACAGCGTCAGCCCTTCTCCTACAGGATGCACTCCTCAGCCACTGCATATCCTATACTCCACAGCAGGCCATGACGCAAATAGAAGCCCTCCACAATGCCTTGTGCTCCAAAAGCCCACACCAGGCCACTAGGCACAGACACAACTGTGTCCACCCCCTGCACCCGCCCCTGCAGCATGCTCTGCCCATGCCCCTCAGGTCTGCCCTCGTCCCCCAGCTTGGGCTCTGACACGGGCCAGGCCGCCCTCAGCACAGAAGCCCTTCTCGCCCTACTCTGCCTTTGCAAGCTGAGGAGCCCTGGGTGGCTTGCCCCTTTCCATTGGCTCCAGCACTGGCATAGGCTCTGGGCTGCCAAGTGGATGTCTGCTTTGCTCTGCCTCATCTAATGGCTTTAGGTCAAACTCTTCAGGAACCAAAGGCAAGGGGAGGGGTGGCAGAAGAGGAAGAGTGGCATAAGGTTTTAATGCCACCTTTGGAAAAAAGTAGAGTTCAGGTAAAATAACCATTATAACCCTGAATGCAAATGTCAAATGTTTTCAAAAGAGGCTAGGTATAAAGTTAAAAATAATAATTTAGTAATATTTATCTGGATTATAGTAACAGAAGTTGAAAATTCAATGGAGGAGAGCAGAGGAAAAAACGGAAGATAATATTAAATGCCTTGTTTCAAATGCAGTGATTCTAAATACATCATTTCACTTTCAATTTTTATGAGACATATAAGTTGAAGAATGTTTTAAAAAGAACTTTAAAGATAACTAGCATCACATTTTTAAAAAGGTAAAATAAATTTTCTGAAGCAGTGAAAAATATAAAAACCCAAACAAAAATGTCAAAGTCATGTAATAAAAGGAAAACAAAAAAACGGAAATAAGTAAAGAGGATAAGAGTGAGCCCAGAACAAAGGGACAAAGTGGTTCTCTTCTCTGGCTCACCTCTATCTAATTCAAGGACACTGTACTATATTATAGTGCCAGAGGATCGAACTATCACCTGTAACCATAAATTTGCTGAAAAGCTCATTCAAAATCCAAGCTGAAATGTAAAGAAGCACATTTCTAGAGAGACTTCAGAAATTCTCATGTGCTCACTTCTCTCTCTGCCAAGAAGTTGTAACCAGCATCTTCCACCTCCCGGCTCCAAGCCATGCTTGGTGGTGCTTGAGCAGGGGTTCCCTCAAGAGGGATGTGGGAGTGTTTAGGGGTAGAGGAGAAAGCTGGAAAACTAGGGGGTTAAGCATGAGAGGAAGAAGTCATTCAGGGCCACAGCTTCAGCCATTCTAAAATCCTGGCCCACTCCCTATCTATTTTTTATTCAGACCCTAGAAAGTGCCTTTTAAATCATGGCATTGCTCCTTTGGGGGCCAGTACTAAAGTACAAAGTTCAGGCACATGGTTATCCCAACTTGTTAAATTTTCAGACAGACTCTTTCCTATTTCCCCTATGTTCAAACATTTTCTTCTCTTAAATCCTTTAGGGAAAGGATGCACAGTTTCAAAGAATGGAAACTAGGTAAAATGATCTTTCTGAGAAAATCGGAGTTTACTATCAAAGGGATTAGAAGGCCTTGGGTGGGAAACAGACTGTGACTCCATTTAGAAGGCAAAGTGCCATGGTTAACTGTTGGCCAGCTGGAAGGCTGCAGAAGAGAGGAGAGCAGAGCATATTTGGTTTGTAGTAAAGAGAGAAAAGAACAGCAGCTAGTCCTGCTTCAGAAAATCACACCAAAAAGGAGCCTGGTTCAAGTCAAAAGCTGGGGAAATTATGGGTATTTGATGACTACCTGTACAAATCAAGCATATTAAATTTTACCGATTACAGAGAGAAGTCTTATTAATATATTAGGAGCTAATCTTTAAATTAATCCAGCAATGCCAAAACTATTATGTGTAGATTCTGTTCCTGATTCATAGAGTTTTTTGAGATCCATGAGGTCACTACTGTATATGTTAGTAGCATTATTTCTCATGATTTCAAAGCACCAGGATTTGACTCTATGACTTCATCATGTAATTAGCACATAAATCTACAATCAACCTGGAGGATGCAACAAAAAAATGATGAAGGCTATACTTTCCTGAGTCTCAGAAAGTATAAACAAAACAGAAATGTAAACACAAATGCCACAGTAAAGCCTACAGGAATAAAACAACTTTCAAAAGTATGTAAAATAATCCAACTGAATATATTATTCAAATACATTAAAAACAAGTTATTTTCCTTAATAATTAACCTTCAATTTTTAATATTAAATAAAATACACATAATATCATGGCTAATTTTTTAGCATACTTACTACATGATAACTAAAACACATCCTATAGCTAAGTGTGTCCTTTTAGGATCAGGCTGAGGACTAATTTCTTACACACTGGTCTTTTTTGGACACCCAAATAGTAAGTTATCAAATATGTTAAATCAATTATATGGATACATGACAAGTAGAAGATCTGTGATAAAATTAATACTAAATCTGTATTTTCATAAAAGAGATATTACCAAATCTTTCTCACAATAGAAAATAATAAATCGTATGGGGCACTTGAAACACTTATAAAGAAAGTACAAAAAATAAGATTATATTCAGGCAAAATAAGCTAACTCTAGACCACCTTATGAATCTTTCAACTGGAAACTAGCAACTGATGTATATTTTATACTAAATATTAAATTCAGAGACTAAAAGGGGAGTTTAATTGTCTTCCTTCTATATGATCTTCCATAATTTTAAAATATATGGTAACACAGATACTATAAACACCTCATGGTTGTTTAGCAATAATAGAAGTGGGATAAAAGATAATATTTCATTTCTACGTATAATTTAGCAAAGTAACCTGTAAAAGACATAAAGCATAATGATCTTCTGTCAATATGACAAACATTACTGTAAATAGTGATGACAGTGCACAAAATAACACTCATTTTAAGAAAAGCTTAAGTCAATTTGCATAAAAATTTACATTACTTTATCAAAACTACTATTTTTTTTTTTCACGTTGATTAGGCCAGTAATTTATTAAGGTAGGGAGGGAAGAGAAATGGGAGAAAATAATAGATCATAGGTCCCAGGTAGAGAGGAAGGTGCTGAAGAGTGATGAAGAGGACCGATTTACAGACTACTATTTCCCATTATAGATTATCAATGCCCAGGTTTTACTTGCATATTGATCCATGCAGGGGGACACAGCGAGAGCAGGGCGCAGAAGGCAAGAACAGAGGTCGAAAGGCAAGAGAGCGAAACTACTATTTTTAAATTAAAAACATTGTTCATAATATCCCTAAAATAATATCCCTAAAAATGATACAGCATTTCATTTTCCTGTATTTTGGCAAAAATAGCAAAAATTAATGTTTCCTGTATTGAACAGAAAGCACAAGATTAATAATATTCATGAGGAGATGTAACTTTTGGTCGAAGGGAGGCAGTAAGAAGTTTTCTACATTGGCATCTTGGGTCACAGTAGCCAGTGCCATTTTGAGCTTCTCAGCAGTATTAACAATGCAGAAAGAGACTGCCTTACCGTTGGTGCTGAGTCTACAGGATGGTTACAGGGCTTTCTTTCTCTGCTGATAATCCCTGTGGAAAGAGAAAACTGTGAATATTTGCTTATTTTGCCTGTCCATTTTATTTTGAAAACATTGTTAGTAAGACCAGGACTCTTAGAGCTTACACCAAAAGAGCCTCGCTTGAACGGCAGGGTCCTTTACAGCCATGCCATAAGTCCTTCGGTCAGAAACAGCTGGAGGCTTTAGCTCCTAAGAGACTGAGTCAAGGTCAGCTCGGCCTACTTTTAATTCAAGCAGCGTCCAGCAACGGTGCAAGATGTGCCCACATCCTGCTCGCTGCTCAAACCAACGCCATTGTCTGGACTCTGCTGTCTTTCTTTCATGAAAGTTTTACTGCTGAATGGAGGTCATCAAGTTTTCATAAAAATATGATCACAAAAGCTATGAAAGAAATCACTTCCTTATTTTCTCAAAAAGAATAAGCAAGTCTATTGGAATTTCTTTTTGATCATCTGACTTCCTACCAGTATATATTCTACTATTTATTTTACTCAAACATCATGGAGTAGCTGAGGGGAAAAAAAATTCCTCCGATTCTCTCCTTTAAAATGATAAGATTGCCTGCTAAACTTGGAGAAAATCCTTTTATCACATATGGACTTATCTTTTTGTTCCCAGTGTCCTGGACTGCATGTCTTTGTAATAAACAGCCTTTAAGGATATAACACAAGCATCTGTAAAGATACTGATTCAAAGTCTAGCTCAAGTTATACACGCACACAGGAGTGGGTCTCATTTACTTTTCAATCTCCGGTCATCAGCAAACAACACCTGAGTTAGGATATTAGACTCTAGCTCTCGGCTGTCACGCGCAGGGGGACGGCAATGCGTGTTACTTAGCAATTCTCAGAACTCCCGGTTCAAATAAAGTGCTAGTTCCTCTCTTTTAGAAGCATTTAACTTATTTTTCTTATAGTAAGACAAAGGATTAAGCATGATCAACACAAAATAATCACTTGCTATCATTTTGCAAGAGTACATTCAAAACGAACAAAGCACCATGAGATATTTTAAAACTTAAAACCATATGGTTTTTATTACATTAAAAAAAAGTCTTTCAACATCAATTGTTTGCCAGGGAAGCAAAAGGCTCTCACTAGTTACCCTCAGCCAATCAACTGATATTACTGAGTGGCTACTTAGTACTCAGGGATAATCAGAGAGGAATAAATTGTGATTTCTGACCTTAAAAGGTAAAAGGCTAGTCAAACAGATGTCTTTTTAGAAGAAATACTATAGAGTGAATTAATAGGGTTTTGTCTTAAGTGTAAATAATAAAGTCTTCAAGGTAATTTTGATGGAAAAGACATACTTTTATTCATAGAGTAACACTGTCTTTTAAAGTTTCTTAGATTGAAGAGTTAAAAATTTTAAAAATATATAAATACCTATTGGACAATATCCAAATCAATGCATATTCTTGTATACAGAGCAAATGGTGAAATCCCCAAAGCCTGGTTGCCATACTCTGAAGGCTGCAATCACCAACCCAGTCTGCATGGCACATGGCCTTGTGCATCTGAGTGGTCACACCAGCAACAGCTTACACGTGTTTTCTCACTATTGTAATGTGACTGCTATAAAACTGACCTAGGCGGATTTAAAAATAATTATCCAATTAGATTTACAATAATGCAAACAAAACCCAAAAAATTTACATCCTCAACTGATCCAATTACTGTACAAAAAATATATATAACTATTTTATAGATTCAATTTCAGGATAAGAATGTGTTGAAAACTAGAATTTTACAAGTTATAAATTTAGTTTTAAATTTAGATTGCCTGGAGAAATAACATCACTTGGAAATGCAGTCATAAATGATGGTTCAAACTTGCGGTAAAGAATATGCAGAAAGGAGTAAGTTTAAGGAAAAATGTCACAAAACAGCTTTCTATTTTAAGTAAATTTTACTTTAAAAAAATCTAGATCTGTATCTTATTTTAATTTTCTTCAGGTATAACCATAAGTGAAAGCCCATAACAACTTGCTTGCTTTCTGGAAAACATTCAATAAAATGAAAACACTTTTTTTTTTTTTGTATTTGTGTTCTGAGCTCAAGTTTTTGTTCATTTAAATATATTATTTGTGCAGAAATAGAGTTAAAATGTCCAATTTATCGTGGAATAGGTTTTAATTAGACTATCTCAACATGAACTTAAAAAGAATATACAGCATGAACAAAGTAAATCAATTGATCAGTAATATTAACTGCTCTCTGGAGGAGATGTGCTAGGTGACTCAGATGAAAAAAGTGGACATTTTAGGAAGCAGAGGTTTTGAAGCAAGAGGATTATTTCCATTAAGTTCTAGATTCTACTGGTTGTTTGAGTAGGAAAGCATATTTAACCACTAGTTTCCATCAACTCATTTGTAAGATGAGGATATTAATGATGTCTATTTCACAGGACGTCAGTAAGAGTTAAATGAGATGACAAAGTCCACACTGTGTAGACCGCCATATTCTAAATTAAACATTGTATTATGAAATAATCATTTTTATCTCCAGTATTAGTCACAGTTCTCTAGGGAAACAGAACCAATAGAAGATATCCGTAAATAGTTTGAGATTTTATAAAATTGTCTCACATGGCCAGGGGGGTGTACGAGTCCAAATTTTACAGGGCAGGCTGCAAGCAAGGGACTACGATGAAGACTCCTCAACGAGTTCCCCAGGAGCCACTAGCTGTCTGAAGTAGAGATGGGAATTCTCTCTCTGAATGCTGGAATCACTTCCCCTTTTAGACCTTCAACTGACTGGATGAGACGTCACTCGTTGCTGATGGCAGTCTCCTCAGTTGATTGTAGATGTGATCAGCTATATATGCAATCAACTCACTGATGATTAGAGTCCATGAAACGCCCTTACATTACAGAGCTTGCCTGACCGAACAACTAGGAACTATTACCTGGCTGAGCGGACACATTAGCGTAACCATTACGGTGCACCCCTTGTCAACTTGGCAGCCACACACATCACCTTAAACCACACTTAATCACTACATAGAAATAATCACAGACATATATATACACACACACACATATGTATTTCCCACCTAATAATACTCAATTGTCCTGTGTACAACCGGAAACGTAATGAATCCCTCCAGAATATGGTACAAGTCCTTGAGTAATATTCACTCTTAAACTTGACATCATTAAATACTATGACATAAAACTAAGACAACTTATGTCATATGATAAGGGGAAAGGATAGGGAAGAAAACAAAGATATTCATTTTATGTACATACACAAACATATTCAAAACAAAACAAGGAAGAAATATTTATGACCAATACAGAACTGTAACTAGTCACATGGTTGAAGTTCATATTTATCACTACCTTCTTCCACTATCCATTCCATTTTCCCTTATCCCCAGCAAGCATCTCAGCTGGCTGTGGTTCTTTGCCTGGTGGGGTGACTTAAACCTTCACTCCCGAAGATTCTGGGCCATTGTTAGTCCTGCCTGGATTGGGTTGCAATTTTCCACTGACTTTATTCACAAGGCATGGTAGTACTAACAGATGCCGCTCCTGTATTCCAGGTAAACTCTTCTTTACCTCCATTGTGTAGATGCAGTCCTATTTCCCCTTGATAGTTAGGATCAATCACCCCAGCCAGTAGAGTAACTCCCTTTATTTCCTGTCGATTCAGAAGCATGAGGAACTCAAAGTGGCCAGGTGGCAGTCTTAACTTCCATCTGAACATGGAATCACTGATGTGTTCCCTGGTGGAAGCACTCCTCCTTTTGGAACGCAAGGTATTGCCACCTACTCGGTGCTGTAATTGAGTCTTCCAAAGGCCATTACACTGTTCTATCAATCCAGGTTGCTTCAGGATGATAGGGAAAATGGTAAGACCAGTGAATTCCATAGGCATGTGTGTGTTCCTGTACATCATTTACTGTGAAGTGGGTTCCCTGATCAGAAGCAATGCTTTGTGAAATACCATGGCAGTGGATAAGACACTGCATAAGTCCATGGATGGTAGTTTTGGAAGAAGCACTGCACGCAGGGAAGGCAAACCGATATCCAGAGTACACGTCTATTCCAGTTAGAACAAACTGCTGCCCCTTCCGTGATGGAAGTGGTCGAATGTAATCAAAGTGTCACCAGGTAGCAGGCCGATCACCTTGGGGAATGGTGCCATATTGGGGGCTGAGTGAGTCCTGTTGGCAGACTGGGCACTCAGCAATGGCAGTAGCCAGGTGGGCTTTGGTGAGGTGGAAGTCCATGTTGCTGAGCCCATGAATAACCTCCATCACTATCACCATGGCCACTTTGTTCATGAGTCCATTAAACAATGACAGGAGTGGAAGAGGAAAGAGGCTGAGTGTGAGCTACAGAACAGGTCATCTTATCTACTTAATTATTAAAATCTTTCTCTGATGAAGTCACCCTCTGCTAAGCATTCATGTGGGGCACAAATATTTTCATGGTTTTTGCCCACTCAGGTCTACCCACATACCTCTTCCCCAGACCTCTTTGCCACCAATTTTCCAATCAAGTTCTTTCCAAGTCCCTGACCATCCAGTTAGTCCATTGGCAACAGTGTACAAATCCAACTCTGATCATTTCTCCCTCCAAGCAAAATGACCAACAAGGGGCTCAAAGTTCTGCCCACTGGGAGGATTTGCCCTCACCACTATCCAGAAAGGTGCTGCAATGCTGTAGCTATCCACTTCTGGGTGATACCTACATATCATGCAGAGCCACTTGTAAACCAAGCCTGAGTTTTCTCTTCCTCAGTCAACTGGTGAGTTGTAAGGAACTCCCCAAGAAGCCATAGCTGCAGGCTAGGAAAGAGAAAGTAATGTGGCAGCAGTGTTAACCATGGACATTTGGACCATTTCCTCATGCAACTTACTTATGCCTTCAGGACCTGCTCGAGCCCTATCTCATATATACCACTTCCACTTTAGGATGGACTGCTGCTGTGCACACCCAACTTTATGGTTTGATGGGTCACACAATATCCAGCTAATGGTAGGCAATTCAGGTCTCATGGTAAGTTGGTGGCCCATGGTTAAGTATTCAGTCCCTACTAAGGCCCAGTAGCAGGCCAAAAGCTGTTTTTTCAAAAGGAGAGTAGTTATTCGCAGGGGATGGCAGGGCTTTACTCCAAAATCCTCGGGGTCTACGTTGTGATTCTCATATAGGGGACTGCCAAAGGCTCTAGACAGCATCTTTATTTGCCACTGACACTTTCAGCACCACTGAATCTGCTGGATCATTTGGCCCAAGTCGAAGTAGAGCTTGCACAGAGCCTCCTCTTGTCCTGGTCCCCAATCAAAACTACCAGTTTTTCTGGTCACTCAATAAATGAGCCATAGTAGCAAACCCAAATGAGGAATATGGCATTCCCAAAATCTGAAGAGGCCAACTGAGTGTGTGTGTCTCTTTAGGTCAAAGGAGGGGTCAGATGCAACAGCTTATCCTTCACTTTAGAAGGGATATCTTGAAAACCCCCACACCACTGGATAGCTAGAAATTTCACCAAGGTGGATGGCCCCTGGATTTCTGTTGGATTTATCTCCCCTCCTGTCTCAAACAAATACCTTCCAAATAAGTCTACAATAGTTGCTACTTTTTGCTCACTAGGTCCAATCAGCATGTTATCATCAATATAATGGATCAGTGTGATGTCTTATGGGAGGGAGAGAAGATCAAGGCCCCTGTGGACAATATTATGACATAGGGCTGGAGAGTTGATATACCCCTGAGGCAGGACAGTGAAGGTATACTGCTGGCCTTCCCAGTGGAAAGCAAACTGTTTCTGGTGATCTTCACTAATGGCAATTGAGAAAAAAGCATTTGCCAGATCAATAACTGCATACCAAGTACCAGGGGATGTGTTGATTTACTCAAGCAATGATACCACATTTAGAACAGCAGCTGCAATTGGAGTTGCTACCTGGTTAAGTTTATGATAATCCACTGTCATCCTCCAAAATCCATCTGTTTCCTGCACAGGCCAAATAGAGTTGAATGGGGATGTGGTGGGAATCACCACCCCTGCACCCTTAAAATCCTTGGTGATGGCACTGACTCTGCAATACCTCCAGGAATCTGGCATTGCTTTTGATTTACTATTTTTCTAGGTAGGGGCAGTTCTAGTGGCTTCCTCTTGGCCTTTCCTACCATAATAGTCCTCATTCTGCAAGTCAGCGATCCAGTGTAGGCATTCTGCCAGTTGCTGAATATGTCTATTCCAATTATGCATTCTGGAACTGGGGAAATACCCATAGAATGGGTCCAGGGATCCACTAGACCCACTATGAGATGGATCTGAGCTAAAACTCCATTGATCACCTGACTCTCATAAGCCCTTACTCTGACTGGTAGACCACAGTGATGTTTTGGGTCTCCTGGAATTAATGTCATTTCTGAGCCAGTGTTTAATAATTCCTGAAATGTCTGATCATTTCCTTTTCCCCAATGCACAATTACCCTGGTAAAAGATCATAGGTCTCTTTGGGGAAAGTTGGGAAGAAGACTAAGAGTATACATTCCTGGCAGTGTAACAGGATCCTTCCCCAAGTGAAACCAGCCTTTCCCTCATTCCTCTGGGTGTGTAAACTGTCTCAAGTCTGGGAATTGATTAAGGTGCTGTGACTCTCTGTTTCTGTAATTCAAGTTAGGGTTTTGTTCACTAGACCTAGAACTCTCCTGTTTATACAGATCAAGTAGAAATTTAGTAGTCTGCCCATCTATTTCACATCTAGGTATCCCATGATCTATTAGCCAATGCCATAGGTCTATGAGTCTCAGACTATATTTATTGTGGCTTTGAGTCTGCCTTTTTGGTGTGTGTGGTAGCCACACCCACTTTGTCTTTGGCAATTAAATGCTGCCACTTGACTTCTGCCAGCCCGGGATCCTATCATCCCCATAGTGTGTAAGGTCCTAGTTCCGTGACAGCAGTTCCCACAGTAATATCTGACCTACAGAGAAAAGTAACCACAGAGTTCTTCAGGGAAGATGGAGTTGTCTCACAAATTTATTCCTCACAGTCCTGGTGAAAAGTGTGTCCTCTGGACTTTCCTGGAGTGGGTAAGCACATGCCAATCTCTCTAAGCCATTGGATCCCCTCATCCACAGTATACCAGGGCAATTCTGGTTTATCTAGACCTCAGGCAGTGTTTGCCATCTTTTGTTCCTTGTTCTAGCCAGCCACCCGAACTGTTAGAGCCCTTTCTAACACCTCAAGCAACAACACTGAATCCAGAATCTCTGCTTAGTGGGCCCATATCAATACATTCAGCCTGGTCTAACTTTATATTCCTTCCACCATTATCCCACTTCCTTAATATCCATTCCCACACATATTTCCCTGATTTCTGCTTACATAAATTAGAAAACTCATGTAGTTCCTTTGGAGTATAATGTACTTCCTCATTGGTCACACTTTGTACTTCACCTTTGGGGCTTGTTGTGACTTTAGTTGTAACTGGAAGAAAAGAGGGGTGGTAGGGGTGGGTAAGGAGAAGCATTTGAAATGTCTTGCAAGCCAATTACCTCAGGGCATTAATTACAGTTTCATCTGGTGAGACAGGATTAATCTCTTCAGGTGGAGGTTGGATGGTGGACTCCTCAGGGCAGGGTGGAGGTTAGGTGGTTGTCTCCTCAGGGTAGGGAGGAGGTCTGGACTCCTTGGGGGCAGGCTGGAGGTTGGGTGGTGCAGGCTTGAGGTTGGGTAGTATCCATCTCAGAGCAGGGAGGAGGTTGGTGGTTGGCTCCTCAGGGCAGACCATTAAAGGTTTCTCTGGCAAAGTCTCAGCAGAATTTAGGGTTTCAATATCCCCACTGCCATCATCACCAACCCATATGTTTTTATCCCAATCCTTAGGAGTAAATCAGTGCCCTTGCTTTAACAGCACACACCCTGTAAGGCTAAGATTTCAGTTTCCATTGTAACTCTGCTACTCGCACAATGAGACTCTGAGTCTGGTTTTCAGAGATCTCAAGGCTGTGGCTGCACGAAACAAGATTTTCTTTCAGGGCACACACAGAAACTTTCACATCATTCATGTAGCAATTAAGTTGCAAATCTGAAGCCTTTAGCTCATCTCATTCTTTTGTAACTGTTTCCAGTGTATTTAGGAACAGCCAGCCAACATCACTGTAACTTTTAACTCCACAAAACTCTGCTAAGGTGTTAAAAACACTATCACCCAGAGCCTTGTCTCTTGTAAGAATGGAAGTAGTCATATTCAGTGGTGATATTTTGCATAACTCTATTGCCAACTCATGCCTTGGACTGTAAGTGTCCTCTTGATTATTGGAAACAGAGTCATTAGTGCCCTTGAATCTAATCAGAGTTGGGAGCCAATTGCAAAAATCCCAGAACCAATTCAGAAATCCCATTTTTAAGATTGTTAGTCAGGGCTCTCCAGAGAAACAGAACTGACAGAAGATTTCTGTAAATAGTAATAGATTTTATAAAATTGTCCCATGTGACCATGGGGATGCACAAGTCCAAATTCCACAGGGCAGGCTGCAAGCCAGGGACTCCGATGAAGATCCTCCATGAGTTTCCCAGGACTGTCTTAAGTAGAGATGGGAATTCTCTCCCTGAATGTTGAAATCACTTCTCCTTTTAAGCCTTTCAACTGATTAGATGAAACATTACTCATTGCTGATGGCAATCTCCTCAGTTTGATTGTAGATGTAATCAGCCATATATGTAATCCATCACTGATGATTAAAGTTGATGAAATGCCCTTGTATTACAATTAGCCCAAAGTTTGCTTGACCAAACAACTGGGCACCATTTTCTGGCCAAGTTGACACATTAGCCTAAACATCGCATCTCCTAACATCTAATTGCTTTTTTACATAGTTTAAAATCTAGTAAGAAAGGTGGGTACATGAATTAATAGCCATAATCAGAACAAAAACATGTGTAATAACAAACATTTATTAAGTATCTATCCAAATAGAATGCCTGAACAAAGATATTATCCTTCCCAATATACCTTTCTCCCACTTTCAGGAGACTACACTTTCAGGTCCCCATTCTTCTATATGCATTTACATAGTTAAGTTTAAAAGGATGAAAGTAGAGTATATGAAAATTTATAAAAGTGCTAAATATGAACTCAGGAAATAAAAGGACATACTGTAGGGGAAAAACCTGTTTTCTTCCATGTCTAGCAGAAAAGTAACTATTTGTTGTATATTTTTGAGATTTCTGTTCTGATTCAATTGTCACTTGACTAGAGTACTCTCTAAATCCTTGCCAAATATGCCTTCCTTTGCTGGCAGATGTATGATACCTTGTCTGAAAAATGGATTTTTGTGTAAGAAATCCTCTTCCTAGGTTGTCTGTATGTGTAATTTCACTACCTCCTAGCTTCCAGTGTTTTAAATGACAAGTCCAATGTTTATCAGATTCCTTTTCTGTAATCAGGTGTTTAAGAAACCTGTTTCTCCTATACAGAAGCTTGTAAGGTTTTCCCTTTGCCTAAGAAACTAAGAATTCCACCAAGACATGCCTAGG
Source organism: Tolypeutes matacus (assembly GCA_026826555.1). NCBI lineage: Eukaryota > Metazoa > Chordata > Mammalia > Cingulata > Chlamyphoridae > Tolypeutes > Tolypeutes matacus. The sequence continues at coordinate 3,263,046 of JAKSZT010052198.1, read as the reverse complement.
TGTGCCTTTGCTATCATTGATCTTTCCTGGCACTTGATAAACTCTATTAACCTTCAGACTCTTATCATTCTTCTGCTCAGGAAAATTTTGTTCTATTGTTTATTTAAATTTTCAGCTCGTTTTATTTCTATCTTCATCAATTTTATCTTTGTGATAATTCTTCCACTTAACCTTCCAAGTGAGCAGCTTCTTTTTCACTTCTAATGATTTTAAAACTTGAAATCCTATAATTTAGTAACTTTCTAAAGGCCTACAAGGACCAAGGACTGAGGGCTGGCAAGCCCTGGAGAGTACATCAGAAGATGATGCTTCTTCTGGGGTCTCAATGCCAGTGTCCGACAGAGGGAGGGGTGCTTTGCTGTCTTTGGTGCTAAGAAAGGATCTATGCAGGGAAAGCAGGCTTCTTCCAAAGGTGTGGGCAGAAGACTGGTCTTACAGAGTTCATGGAGAACTCTTGGCAGCAGAAGCTTAAATCTCCTTGGGAACCAAATGCTTGTAGTATATCAAGGGCCTGGCAGATCCTGTGGGCCACACTGGACCTAGAAGGAGCCTATTCTGTAGAAGAATGTGCTGCCAGGTCCAGTTATAGGGTGACAGCTATAACCTGCATTGGATGAGACTTGAGAAGAGATGCTTACTCCTATGCTTCAGCAGGAGGGCAATAGTTGGCCAGGTTCTTCTTGTTTTTGCCAAAGCTCAGACTTCCATCAGTATAGTTGGGACCATAAACTAATAGCAGGCAAAGAAAACAAGCAACATTCTTAAGTGGACTCAGTAACCTGTAGGAGATCAAATGAACTTCAATTGGTGGCACCCACTAAGCTCAATAGGAGAGTCAGAAGATCTCTTTAATTAAAACAAAACAAACATAAAACAAGCATTAAGAACTTTTAACAAGCTACAAAGATCTCCCCATTTTAAAAGAAGGAAATAGTGGCTTTCAGAAATTAACTTTCCCAAGGGCACACAATCCAGGACAAAAACCCATGTACCTAAGCCCCCAATCCCCAAACCCATTTATGCATTTGTTTAGCCCCTGTGGTCAGGACCTGAATTATTCGTCTTTATATCCAGTGTCTGGATCCTCAATAATTGACTTGAATGCTCACCGAATGAACACCATCTCCAGTGCCATATCCACCACGTTCACAGGCTGTAACACTAGGTTAACTGTGGGCCTTCATCATCAGGATGTTTGAGTAAATGTTTTCAAAAACGTTAATTTATTACTTCCTTTGGTAAAGTTCCTAAACTTACTGCAAAACTGAAATGTATTACTGAAAAATCTTAATTTTCTAGATATTAGTACAACCTATGGAAGATAATGGAAGCAATTTTATGTATCTTGAAAGACACTTCAGGTATTTTATTTTATTTGGTATTTTTACCCCATTGTGCCTGACTGATTTGCCTAGGAGAATGTTAAATACGTTTTAAGTTTCTTTCAATTCTACCAAGCTTCAGCTCAGGAACAACAAAGAGAACAAAGAAAATTAGATTTATTGAAAATATAAAAGGTGGGGGGCAAGAATATGAGTCAAACTCTGAAGCCAGGACATATATCCAGCAATCTTCTATAACATCACCCAATGTTTATGAATTATCCACTAAGCACAAGGCACTGTGCTAGAAAAGGAGAGCCTCTATCCTCTGTCATGACACTTTTTAATCTATTTATGATTAAGGCAACACAATAAGTATGCATCCCATTTGAATTTGGGAAATCCCCATGTACTCTATATAGGACAGAGAGAGAATTATGTTTGGATTACCTATGGCTATGAAGAAATGAAATGTATTACATTACAGAAGAATATAGAGTTTAAGAATGCATGGGCCTCTTCTGTCAAATTTAATATAAAGTTTTTTATATTGAGATTTCAAGAGATTATAAGAACTATAATTTGCAGGTAATATGATTTTATACTTAGAAAGCTCCCAAAAAATAAATGCTAAAATTAACACAACCAATAATAGGACTAAAAAAATAATTCAGAAAGCTAGGATATAAAATTTAGTATACAAAAATCAATATTCTGTATATACTTAAACAACAACCTTTTGGAAGATATAGTGGAAGAAAATACCCCATTTACATTAGCAATATAAAAGATAAAATACTTGAATAAATACAACGTGCAAAACAGAATGATGAAAACATTAAAATACTGCTGAATTTATCAAGATACAAGCAGTACTGAACTGGTGGAAAGACATCCCTTGTTCTGAGACAGAACAATGTAACACCATAATCATTCAATTATCCCCAAGATAATATATGAATTCAATGTGATTCCAATAAAAATAACAAGTTTTTTTTCCCCAGCACTAGACAAGTTGATTGTAAAATTCATATAGAAGAAGATACATGAAAAAATACCTAGAAAAATCCTGAAAAAAAGAAAGCCATGAGTGGGAATAAACATTACAGACTATCAATACATATTCTAAAATCTCTTTGCAGTTAAGACAACATGATATTAATACGAGTAGATATGAAGACAAAAAGAATAGATTAAAAAGTTCAGAAATAAATCCAAGTACATATGGAAAGGAAGCATATAAAAAGGAAGAGATTTCTTTTTTAAATTCATGATGTTGGGACAACTACATGGTTACCTGGATAAAGAAATAGGGATCCTTTCCTCACACCATAGACCAGAATAACAAATACTTAATGGATCAGATATTTAAATGCTAAAAATGAAGCTTTACCAATTCTACAAGAAAATATGATTAATTCCTTTATAAACCTATGTATGGGGAAAGCCTTTAAATAAAACTTTGCAGTGCATACTCGGAAGCTATGTAACAAACTAGGAGAACAAATCTATGATGTATTGCTGAAGGACGTGTTTCCCTATTACGTAGAGTTCTTAAAACCTAAGCAGGCAGTGTGAGACAGTCAAAACCCTACATAAAAAAGGGCAAAAGACAGTAATAGATTTTTCCCTGGAAAATATAAACAGGGGATGTATAAACATATAAAAGATACTCAACTACACTCACAATTTTAAAAATGTATATTAAAATGAAACCAAGGGGAACAGTGTAGCTCAATGTTTGAGTGCCTGCTACTCATGTATGAGGTCCTGGGTTCAATCCCCAGTTCCTCAAAACAAAACAAAATAAAACAAAACACTAAACCGAGGAAAAATTTCTCACTTGTCAGACTGGCAAAACTTCAAAAGTTTGACAACATATTCCATGGACAAGGCTGTGGGACGGCAGACACTCACATACAATATCGTTAGAAAATCAAGATGGTACAACCCTATGGAAGGGAAGAAAACCACATGTACATTTACTCTTTTATTCAACGCTCTGAATGATAAAATTTCACCTTGAAGACACAGTCCTACAAATATAAAATGACTTATAAACAAAATTTTTCACTGTGGTGGTATTTGTAAGAACAAAATGTTGGCATTAACACAATTGTGGTTCATTCACATTATCACGTACTAAGCAGCTGTATAAAATAATGAGGAAGGTCTCAATGAAATGATTTTGAGTGATTTCCAGGACCTATTATTGAGTGAAAAAGTGTATAAATCCTTATATATGTGTATGTATGTATATACACACACACATACACATATATATAATATGCTACTTTTTTGTGTAAGAGGGGGAATAACTATATACAAATATATATATATGTGTATGCATAGCTGTTATGTACTTATTCTAGATTAGATGAAAATAAAATGACATTACTACTGCAGGTGTGAACATGGATTAGATACTAGATAAAATGGGCAAGCAGAGAAAAAACTGCTTAAGATGTTTTTGACACAATTAAGAAAATCTGAATATGAACTGTTTATTAAATGGATAGAATAGGATCATTGCTAGCTTTCTTAGGTGAGAAGATGCTACTGTGGTTATATAGAATATCCTTATTCTTAGCAGATGCATGATAAAGTTTTGAGTAGCAAAACTTTTTATTTTACTGTTTTTTATTTTATTTTACTATTTTTTTCAACTTCTTTCTGATTTTTAAGAATTTCAAAACAAAGTACAGTAAAGGAGTATAGGCCCTCAATAGATTTTTAATGATCTTACAGTAGGTATAGTGGGTTGAATTGTGTGCTCTCCCTTCCCCCTGCAAAAAAAAGATATATATTGAAGTCCAAAGCCCTGGGACCTGTGAATGTGACTTTATTTGAAAATAAGGTCTTTGCAGATGTAATCAAGTTAAGACGAGGTCATCCAGGATTTGGGTGGGACCTCAATCCAGTGACTAGTGTCCTTACAAGGAGAAAGAGATTTGGAGACAGACACACAGAGCGAAGAAGATGTGGCAGTAAAGGCAGAGACTGGAAGGAGGCAGCACAGGCCAAGAACTCTGAGGACTGCCAGTGACCACCAGAATCTAGGAGAGAAGCAAGGAAGGATTCTTCCCTAGAGCCTACAGATGGAGCAGGGCCTTGTTGATGCCTTGAGTTTGGCCTCCAGAACTGTGAGAGAGTAAATTTCTGTTGTTTTAAGTCACCCAGTATTTGATAATTTGTTACAGCAGCTCTAGGAAACTAATACAGTAGGCAAGCACATTTTCAATGATTTTGAACACTGCAAAATCTTTCATGCAAGCAGGGTTTAAGTTCACATTAAAATAAAAAAAAAAAACCTCAACAATCATTGAAAAGCAAACAGCAAATAAACAAACCAATAAACAAAAATACTCCCTCCTTGCAAATAGTCTCGCTGTCCTGGTTTTGTGATAATCAGGGTAAGCTAAACATTTGCTATATTAGAAACCATGCATGTGTCCCCAGACCTAGTTTTTCTCCCTAGGTTGGTTTTGAGAATGCTGGTGATAAACTAAGCCTGATTTATGATATGACCATCCTGTATGGGAAAAGACTGTAACTTTGGGTATCTTTGGTCAACCTTAAGAGATATAGCAGGGGGAAGGATGTGGCTTGCATGGTTGGGCATCCATCTCCCATATGGAGGGACCTGGGTTCGATCCCCAGGACCTCCCAGTAAAAATAAAAAACAGAAAAATACAGGAGGCATGTGGGCCACCATGCCCCATGTGCGGGTGAGCCACCAGTCCCCGCGAGCCACACAGCAAGATGATGACATAACAGGAGAGTGACACAAGGGAGAGCCAAGACGAGACGCACCGAAAAACCAGAAACTAAGGTGGCACAGGCAGTAGGACGCCTCTCTCCCACATTAGAGATTCCAAGGATCGAACCCCAGTGAAGACAGGAGAAGGATGGGAAGAGAGGGCAGGAAACGGACACAGAGAGTTGCCCAGCGAATGGACACAAAAAAGCAAAAATGGGGTGGGGGGGTAAAAATGGATAAAAGTAAATCAATCAATCAATCAATCAATCAATCCTTAAAAAAATGTATAGGGAAGGAAGATATGGATTATAGTTAGTAGTAATACTTTGACAATGCTCTTTCATGATTTGTTAACAAATGTTTCACAACAATGCAGGTAGTTTGCAAGGGGGGGGTGATATGTGGGAGCCCTGTATGATGTTATGAATGTTTGTTTTATAAGTTCACAATGTTTACTGAACACTTAATGTATGTTCATGTATGAATGATATACTTCAATAAATTGTTTAAAAAAACAACAACAACAATACTCCCTCCCATTCCCCAGCTCTGGGTTTATGAACACATCTTCCTAAAAAATAAAGAAAGCTCAAAAGTTAATGTTCGGAATGAATTAACTATAACATGCTGTTATAATTTATGTGTTGATTCCTCCACTCAGTAAAGTTACTGTGCTTATTGAAAAATAATAATTGTCAGGGAAAATTATCTTCTCAAATCAGAAGTCTGAGTTATTTATAATTTTCCATTATTAGTTTTTGTTCCGTAACAATTAGAAAAAAATACATTTCAAAGGACAATTTATTAGGATACTCTATCCTGAGCTTAGTTAAATTGCTTATCTACCCTGTGCCTCCATTTCCCCATTCAGTAGAGGGGAAACAATAAGTCTGTCCTAGGTTGCTAAATAAATTAATATATGCACAAACATTTTGACCTGTAACTGCCACATTGTGCGCACACACATACACACACTCATAAAGTATCAGGCTGCTCGTTTTGACTTTGGTGTTTAAAATATTGTATTTTTGCCATATTTTTTCAACAGCTTTTAGAGAAATATAGAACTAAAGTTTCAAAGGGATAAAATCATAGAGAATAAACATAATTAATTACATACATGACAAAAGGTTTGATGTTCTAACAATGAGTTCTGCTCTGGAAGGCTTGTCTCACACAACCTGAAGTGAAAATATTGAGTTTATCATTCCTTAAAAATCTTTGTATTGAAAAACACACACAGCACGTGCACATGCAGTGATAGGTATGTCCACGCACGTGTGCAGAAAACAGACACAACAGGTAACCATGTTGAGACAGGTAAGTCCATGTGCGCCTGCAGACCCACACCCTTGAACATGTACTAAAAGCCCACCCTCTCCTCTGTCCCTCCACTCAGCACATGCCCCTGCTCCCCTGGAAGAGCCCTCAGCCCTCTCCTGCCCGAGGGGCCCACCAACCACACCACACACTACCAAAGGGATTCTTCTCAGGGAAAATGGAAGTCCTGTCACACAATTTTTAGTATTTGATGTATTCCTTCAGGAAACTCTAAGAGGAGAATGATAACAGTTCAAATCACATCCTTCCTGATGTGGTCTAGACATCCAGTCTGAGGACAGCCAGGAATATTTCTAATGAAGTTCTGCCACATGTTTATTATATAGGCAAGGCCAATATACTTCAACTCTGTGGGTTCAAACTTTAAAATATAGTTAACAATCTATAAGTCTTTAATATTAAAATTAATTTTAAGCACAATGTTATTATTGTACCTTGAAAATCACAGGTAAAGTACAAAATAGTAAAAGATCACTATATAATTCAGGTCATTTAAATTATTTATTTATTTATTTCTCCCCACCCCCCTGTTGTTTGCACTTGCTGTGTCTGTTCATTGTGTACTCATCTTCCTTTCAGGAGGCACCAGGAACTGAACCTGGGACCTTCCATTAAGGGAGGTGCTTAATGGCTTGAGCCATCTCTGCTCCCTGCTTTGTTGCATCTCTCATTATGTTTTCCTCCTTGTGTCTCTTGTTGCATCATCTTGTTGCACCAGTTTGCTGCGCCAGCCCGTCATGTCAGTTTAGTGTCCTGCTTGTCTTCTTTAGGAGGCACTGGGAATCAAACCCAGGGCCTCCCACGTGGTAGGTGGGAGCTCAATCACTAGAGCCACATCTGCTTCCCTAGGTAATTCTTTTTTATTCAGATTTGTTATTGAAGTGAAGCATACAAAGAAAATGACTCCTTAATCTGTGTGCAATGCTCCAAACCTATATTTCAAAAAAAGCACACTAGTTCCTAGCTTAGAGCCCAACTCATAGTAGGATGTTTAATAAATGTGTCTCAAACAAATGAGCAAGCTACTAGATATATCATTCCAGATGTCTTCCAGGCACCTCAAACTTAATATGTTCAACTACAATTCATTATCTTCCTCCCAATGCTCCCACATTTCCCTGTTCTTGTGGATGTGAAGATGTGGCCACCCTCACCTTCCAGCTCTGCCCTCACCACTCACACTCCACATGTGCAATACTGAAGGATTTAAATGCTCACTTTCTTACTGCTGTCCCTTTCTTCCATATGAATTATTCAAATCATCTTTTAATTGGCGTTCCTATCAGAAATGCCTTAATACCTTTTATGAGCAGTTTAAACATTGCCTTCTCCGAGAGGCCTTATTCTCCCCTCCAACGCAGCTACAACTACACCATATAACCACTCAACGCACTTTGTTCATTTCTCTTATTACAGCAAGCATCAAGCTCCACTAGACCTGCCTCTCTCCAAAAGCCCCCTCTTTAAAAAAAATATGTCTACGGTAAGGACTGCCAGCGCCTGGGATGGGTGTGCTGCCCACACAATTTACACAAGGTTCTGTACCATCTGGTCCCACTGCCTCTACACTCCCCTTCTCCCTCCACTGCAGCCATAATGGCTTCCCTGCTGTTCCGAACACACACCAAGAACATTCCTGCCTTGGGATTTCAGTCAGGGAGGCTCCTCTCGCAGGCAACATGCCTTGCTCCCTTTCTTCCTTCTTCAAAATTTTGCTCAAATGTCATTTTCTTTGTGAAGCTTTCCTTGACCACCCTATTTAAAACAGCAACTTGTGGTACATCCATACAACAGAATATTATTCAGCAAGGGGAAAAAAAGCTACCAAGCTATGAGGACATAAGTAATCTTAAAGGCATATTGCTACATGAAGGAGCCAGTCTGAAAGGCTACATATTGTGAGATTCCAACTATATGACACTATGGAAATGGCAAACCTATAGACCGTGAAAAGATCAGGGGTTGCCAAGGGCTGGGGGGGGGGGGGGGGGAATAAGTAGGTGAAGCCCAGGGCATTTTTAGGGTAGTGAACTATTCTGTATGAAACTGCAATGGTGGATACCGGACATTTCACATTTGTGAAAACCCATAAAACTGTACACACACAGAACCCTAATGTAACCTATGGACTTTAGCTAATAATAGTATATCCGTCAACATTGTACAAATGTACCACACTAATGTAAGAGATTAATCAGAAGGGAAACTGTAGTAGGAGGGAAGGGAATATATGGGAACTCTGTGTACTCTCCGTGCAATTTTTCTCTAAACCAAAAACTGCTCTAAAATACAAAGTTTACTTTAAGAAAGTAAAGACAAATTAGAATTGTGTTCCAACTGTAAAAAAAAAAAATACAAAAACAAAAAACCAGAAACTTCAACTTACTCCCAGTCCACTCTATCCCCCTTCTCTGCCTTATTATTTTTTTCTTTATTAGAGAAGTTGTGGGTTTACAGAACCATCATGAATAAAAATATGGGATGCCTCACAAATTTGCCTGTCATACTTGCCCAGGGGCCATGTTAATCTCTGCATCACTCCCATTTTTGTATTATTTGTTGCCTTATTTTTATATTATTTGCTGCCTTGTTTTTTATTTATTCTATTTTTATCTATTTTCTTATTGTCTATATCTTTCCATTAGAGGGTAAGCTAAACAAGGGCATGGATTTTTATCTGTTTTATTTACTGCTATATCATATCTAGCAGACATATATCCTCATTAAGCTATATAAACTTTTTTTCTTTTAAAAGTTTAAGGAATAGTATGTCAATCTGCCTAACCACTAATACCATGTATTTATAACTGCCTTTAACTTTAGTGTTTAAAGTGCTTTCCTTTCAACTTCGGTTAATCTTCACTTTAAAATACACAGATTAAAAAGACTGAGGTGACAATAAGCATCAAGCCTCATAATGTCACTACATGAAAAAAGAAAAAAAAAAAACAAAAACAAGAGTGTCTCCCCCCAAAAAAATCCCCAAAAGCAAACATTGTTGATCCTGCATTACTACAAATTAAAAAAAACAACAACCCCTGCTCATCCCCAACCTACTTTTCTCAGAAAACTTTAACTGCAGTGAGATGTAAAAGACTTGATTCCTCTCAAAAGGGTGGCAAATGTACACAACAAACATGGACATGCACACATGCTCTATTATTAACTAGAGTCCACAGGTTACATACACACTCTCACGTTCATATGAAAGAAACTTGAGTGCCTTCGAACTCGCCATGCAATCATTCTCAGAATACCAGACAGCCTCGTGAGGCAGATGTGAAGAAAGAAAGTAGCTTTAAGAAGTGAAGTTATTAAATGACTTGTGGCACAGTCACCCGCAAAAGGCCAGCAACAAAACTCCTCCGTGGAGACTCTTCTTGTCAAGAGGGCAGAGTCATAAACGACCACGACACTGACTACATTTCCTGAAGGTGATACAGTCAAGCAGGCTGCCTCTCTTCTCTGCACTCCCCGGGGTTTATGCTCATCGCCTGTGGAACTCACCATGGTGTGTCACAACTACCTCTTGCCTGCCGGATTCCCCAACTAGCCTGTGGCCACTTGCCAGCCAGGATGGCATCTTCCGTTTCTCCCAGGCTTGGCACAGTTCCTGGCAGCTAGCAGGTTTTTTCATAAACAATGGTTGTTGAACTGTATAAATGAATATTTGATAAAGTATAAAAAGGTTTTTCATTTTAAAACAATAACCACTTTCATTAAGGTGCTTCTCTTAAAACACAGTATTTCTGGTTCTGGTAAAAAAGAAAAGGATGGATGCTAGACAAAAATAATAATTTTTATCCCTTATCAAATTTTAGTTGAATATTTCCCAGAGGAGAAAATGGGGGGGGGTGCGGAAACTATAGCCTGATATAAGAGAATAAGGACAATGTTCCACTTGTTATTAACCATTTTCAATGCAAAAACCTCAAATTATTTTTGAAAAATGACCAGTCAGTCCATTTAGTCATCTGTCAGTTTCCATATTTCTCACCAACACTGCTCTCAAACTTGCAGGCCTGTTTGCTGACTAAGAACAACACAGAGAGTGAGTCTTTACATTGTCATCCACTTTTCATTCAAGGAAAAAGCTTCCTGAAAATGCACATCTGATATTCTGAAAAGTACAAATCATTATCTCTGATGCCTCTATCATTACCAGAAGGTCTGATTCCTAAGCCTCATTTCCATCTTTAGTTGAAGTTTTCAATAAGTGATGGACATTCATTTCCAGAGAACATTACCAGTAAATTTTATATCATAGACTGCTCACTCTCCAGACCAAACTGACTAACCCTCCAAACAGCAAAGTGCTTACTGTGGTGCCCTAAGGTAGACCTGGGGCCATTCGGCTCCAGTCTTAGAGGACCGTAACCTACCTAAGAGTATATGAGGACTTAAGTTAGATAACCCTCTTCCTAAGAATTTCCAGAGCTGTATTATATACTCAGTAGACACAAACTAAAATGTTTTAAAACTAAACTACTTCTTCTCCCAGATTTAATTTTTTAAAAAGTTACTTTGGGACACAGGGATTTACAAAGGAAACAAAAATATTATTTTTATGATGCAATGCCACCCCAGGGGCAAAATTGGTACATAAAAAGGCAATTGCCTAAGATTCATCCCTTTTCACAGAATTGTAGAATATAAAGGCTGAAATAGACACTGATGTTATGAGAAAATATTAATGTGTAGATATATAAAGGGAAAGAATGAGCACATATGATTAAATAAAACTTGACCTTTTATTTTAAATGTGAATTAAAATTTTTTCATTATCAGAGGTGTGGTCAACATTTTCTATCTAATACTGAAAAACTGGAAAAATCATAATACCTAGAAACTAAAAAAATGATTAAAATTATGGAATACTATTTTTCTTCAAAAGCATGCATTACAATTATTATCAGTAGAAGTTACTGAAAACCTACTTTAACATCTATATGTTTGGAAATGTACACTACAATAATAGTATCTGCATGCCTAATTATCATTAAAATTGGAAAAAAAAAAAAAAAAAAAACCCTGCCAATTTCAGTTTGAGGTAAAAAGAGTAACATGTTTTACATGGTTGATATTAAATTAGACAACATAGTTTAATTTAAATTATATGTTGTTTTATTTTTAAAACTATAAAAACAGAAAATAAAGTTTTGCCCTGGTCAAAATAACTTAGCCATTTTAACTCCCTCATCCTGCCCATTTCAGCCATAAAATGTTGGTGTAATTCTTTGTTTAAGCCCTACCTTTCATTCAACTGATTACTGGCAGAGCTTCCTTTACCCAGGAGCACAGCAGTAAATGACACAGCATTCACCAATTTGACCACTGTATAAATTGTGTTCTTGATAAGGTAGTTGAAACCTTCAAAGTCTACTTCTGAATTATAAAATATAAACTACTTTTCTGATAAAAATATTTTAATTCATTATACCTAGAGGTTGTATTTGAAATAATACGTGTACCAGAGGAATTTGGATTTTAACATAAGATATTTACTAATTTAATTCTAGAAACATGGTGCCTTCCCTTTCTAAAATTTAGGAGGAAGTTAAATTTAAAATAAAAATGTTTAATGATTAATGTTGTTCTGAATATAGTCATAAAGATTCCACCTATAATTCTTATTGCATTGTTCATGTCAAACAGAGTTTGATCTTTAAACATTTTCACTTGTAAGCATTTTTCTACCTTCTATTTTCAAATGACAAGACACTAGGATGAAACAAATAAGGTGCTTTTCTCAAGGTCATAGCATAAACAAGATAATCTAGACCTATAATTCAGTTCTCTCTGATCTCTTGGCTAAGTGCTACCAAAATATCACGAATTGATTTAAATAAAAATCTTCGAGGCCAGTCTCTATTCAAGTCAATCAATATTGCTTATTAATAACAGATCTTCAAAATCATGATGATGAAGTGCCACAGAATCTTCAACATTATATTCTGGGAAGCTTTACTATTAACAGTTTGTGTTCAATTTATTTTTAAAACTGGTAATCTGTTCTCTGTATGTAATATTGAATTTCTGTGGTATTAAAGAAGATTTACACAGAAGTGGATTTTGGAGATCTTTATTGTCCAATATGCTGGCTATTAGCCACTTGCAGTTATTTAAATTTGAATGTTAAAATTAAATAAAATTAAAAATTGAGTTTCTCAATCACACCAGCCACATTCAAGTGTTCAACAGCTGCTTGAGGCAGGAGGCTACTGATGGGACAGTGCACATTCGCAATTCAGAGTCCAGGTGAGGGGCATGGGCTGGAGATGGGTGCCTCAGAAGGACAATCACTGGCACATGGGTTTTATTTAAAGTCAGAGCTCACCAAGGAAATAAGCATGCATAAAAAGTAACAGAAGATCAGATTGCCATGAAAAGGAGAGGCCAATGAGATAAGGGGAAAACCCAGAGAGTGTGGTGTTCCTGAAGCCAGCGCATTAAATAACTGATCAAATATGTCAAATGCTGCCGATAGGTCAAACAAGATAAGGACAAAGGACTGACCACTGGTGAAGGTCACTGGTGAGCTTGAAAAGAATTTATGGAAGATGGAAAGTTACTGGAAATATCTGTTTAAAAAAACATTCAGAGGAAGTGGCTGTGGCTCAATCAGTAGGGCTCCCGTTTACCATATGGGAGGCCCCGGGTTCGGTTCCCAGGGCCTCCTGGTGAAGGCAAGCCCGCCCGCACGGCGTGGTTAGCTGACCCAGCGAGCACAAGCAGCAAGTGGGGGAATAAATGAATAAATAAATAAAATCTTTAAAGAAAAAAAAAAAAAAAACAAAAAACATTCGGGGGCAGAGGGCTGCAGTAGAGATAGGAACTATACAACAACCTGAAACTCAGAGAACCTGTGAACAGACTCAGAATCAGAATATATTTGGTGGGGATGAGGGAAAGGCAAAAAAGCAAAACAAAACAAAACAAAAACAAACAAAAAAACAAGCAGGAGAAATCACTGAAGGTCCCTATGTAAAACACCTATGCCAAACAGGCTACAAACCTCACACAGAAAATGGAGGCTGCCCAGCATTAACCACAGGTCAAAAAACAAAAAACAAACAACAAACAAACAAACAAATCAGTGGAATTGTCTCCGTTATTCTCATTCTGCAATTAAGGGCTCTCAGCCTGACGGGGGAGGGGGGTCCATTCATCCTGCCTGACTACCTTGAACAGAAGCTGCCAGCTAGCGTGTCCTATCCACATAGAGTTCTCAGAAGACTTGCTGCTAAGGTAAGAAAACAGCGAGATTATGGAGCTATTTAACCACTGAAAAGGGAAGCCATATGCCATTTTTAAAAACAGACAAGAGATCAAGGATCGCCAGACATACGAAGAAAACCAGTGCATGACAGAAAAAACACAAGATACATAAGACTAGAAAACTGAACACAGAGAAAACAGCAATTCAGAGAACAGAACTTTACTTAGGAGATTTAGGAAGATGTAATTACGTCCACAAAACTTTGATACAAAAAAAGGAACAAAGAGGACAAGAAAGAGACCACAGAGATTAAAAACACAATTGCTGAATTAAGAGAGATGTAGAAAAAAGAAATGAGAGGAATGAGACAGACTAGTTGGAAAAATGAGGAGAGAAGGGTGTAAAGTCCAAGTTTCCACCTCAAAGCTGAAAGAATGGTAATGCTGTCACCACAAGTAACCCAGAAGAGTAAAATTGGAGATGCTTCTTTCAGAAAACTCAAGCTCATCCACAGTGATATGATGTTTCTGCCTCATATGTGAAAGAAAGGGGTTAGCTGGCAGAGTTTGCTACACAAGTTTGAGGCTGAATATCTTTTCTGAGATTAGATTTCATATCTGAGTTGTGTATACTAAAATTGTTATGTTCAACTTTACCTAAAATCTTAAAAATTCTACATTTGATCTCTTTTTAAAAATCACTCTACAGGGGGGCGGATGTGGCTCAAATGGTTGGGCGTCCGTCTGCCATACGGAGGGACCTGGGTTCGATCCCCGGGACCTCCTGGTAAAAAAAAAAAAAATATATATATATATATATATATATATATATATATATATATATAGAGAGAGAGAGAGAGAGAGAGAGAGAGAGAGAGAGAGAGAGAGAGAAGGCGCATGGGCTGCCAGGCTCTGTGTGCTGCTGAGCCGTCGGGCCCCGGGAGCCATGCAGCAGGATGATGACGTAACAAGGGAGAGACAAGACGAGATGCTCCGAAAGCTGCAGAAGCCAGAGGTGGTGGCGCAGGCAGCAGAATAACTGTCTCCTGCATCGGAAGTCTCCAGGATTGAATCCTGGTGAAGACTGGAGGATGAGAAGAGATGGCAGGAAACAGACACAGAGAATTGCTCAGCGAATGGACACAAAACAGCAAATGGGGAAGGGGGTGTTGGATAAAATAAATAAATAAATCTTTAAAAAAAAAAAAAACTCACTCTACAGAAGTAATTTAAAAAGAAAAAAAATCACTCATGCAAATAATTATTATAATTCTTTAAAATATAAAAAAGACAAATTAAGAAATTGTTAATATATTATTAGAAAGCTTTGGAAAAAAATCAGAATAGCTATAAAATACAGATTCAATGGTCCAGCAAGCACCTTGGCTATGGTAGAATTAAATTATGTAGTTTTCATATACATTAAATCAATAAGATCTCACTTTAATTTCCTACAGTTTATGGTTTCAGTTGCTTGCTTTTTTTCACTGATTGTTAAAATGAATTCACTGAGCAAAATGTTATAGGGTACTTTGACAACAAAATTTAGTAGGTTCTTAAATAAACACAACACACACAAACACACAAATAAATGTGACTGAGAAAGAAGGAAAGCTTAAGGCAAGTTTTCTCCTTTTAAGAGATGGGGGAAACGTTGAAAATAATCACGAAATTGGGGGCGGATGTGGCTCAAATGGTTGAGCGTCCGTCTGCCATATGGAGGGACCTGGGTTTGATCCCCGGGACCTCTTGGTAAAATAAAAAAAAATATATATAGAAGGCGCATGGGCTGCCAGGCTGTGTGTGCCGGTGAGCCTCCAGGTCCCGGGAGCCATGCAGCAAGATGATGATGTAACAGGGGAGAGACAAGACGAGATGCTGCGAAAGCTCTGAAAGCCAGGAACTGAGGTGGCGCAGGTGGCAAAACACCTCTCTCCTACATCGGAGGTCTCCAGGATGGAATCCTGGTGAAGACTGGAGGAGGAGGATGAGAAGAAATGGCAGGAAACAGATGCAGAGAATTGCCCAGCGAATGGACACAAAACAGCAAATGGGGAAGGGGGGCGGGGGTTAAAATGGATAAAATTAAATAAATAAATCTTAAAAAAAAAAAAAAAAAAAAGAGTCCAATCAAGGTTGCTTTAAAAAAAAAAAAAATCACGAAATTGAAACCATATATATCATATAAATATCACATAGAACACCTTATTCCAAAATAAATTACTAGAAAATAGTTGGCAAATTCAAGCTCATTCAAATCAACAGGTTTAAATGCGGAGAAAAGTTTGCTTTTATACTGTCCCTTCCAAGAGTATTAAGAGAAATGTAATATCTCAGAGGGGATATGAAAACTAAATGCATATCACAGTACAAGAGGCACCATTCACTAAGTATATCCATATTCAGTATAATTGATAAAAATGATTTTTATTTTTATTTTATTTTATTTTTTTTTTTTTTCAAAGATTTTATTTATTTATTCATTTATC